>WNWK01011781.1:0-62871 GCA_009830355.1 Cherax destructor | reverse complement strand
CTTGCATTACAGTTTTATAATTGTATTATATTTGTAACTACCAATAACATTGTACACTTGTAACATGCATTGAAAAAAAAATTATTATTATTATTATTATTATTATTATTTTTAAAGATTTCATGATGAGCTTGCTGTTCAAGCTCAGACTGTTTGGAGAAGGATGACATCACTAATGACTCTTTGCCTGTATACAAAAATAAAAAGCCTCTTGAAATTAAGTGTCCATTTGATTATTTTGAAGTTTTTTACCCCAAATATGATAGAAAGCATGACATATCAAACCAATTTGTATGCCAAGAAAAAAACATAGATACTACTTTGTAACAGATTGTAAGAAATAATACAGTTCATAGGTATTCTGTTGTTTATGGGATTTCTTCATACCCATCCCAGATGACTATTGGGCAAGTTCTACTAAGGTAATCCAGGTTTCAGAAGTCATGTCATCTAAAAGTTTTAGGTTGCTTAGGCGTACAGTTCATTTCAATAATAACACCCACAGGCATAAGGACAGATTCCACAAAATAAGGCCTCTTTAAAAGCACTAACTAATTTGCTTGCAAGTTGCAGCTACACCCAGGCAGTCTATTGATGAAGTAATGGTTGGTTTCAAGGGTAAAACTGCTGGAAACCTCAGGCAGTACATCAAAACCAAACCAGACAAATGGGGTTTCAAACTATTTTGTCGTGGAAGTGAAGATGGAATCATACATGATATAATCATGTATGAAGGCAAAACGACTTTTGAAAACCATCCCATAAAGCTGCCAGATGAAGAAAATAAACTACCAATAAGTTCAAAGATTGTTCTGGTACTTGCAACAACTCTCAGCAAAAGAAAGACATCAGCAATCTATGCTGACAATTTCTTTTCAAGTCTACCTTTGGTCAAGGTACTAAGAGACAAGTATAACTGCAGGTACACTGGAACAGTACGTGAAAATAGATGTGGTATACCAGAACTGATGCCTGTCAAACAAATGGAAAGAACATAGTGCCCAGGGGCACTTTTGACTTCAAAACCAATGATAGTATCCTTGTTGTAAGGTGGAAGGACAACAAAGCTGTGACTTTAGTGACAAATGATGTGGGAGTGGAACCTGTGACTCTTATTCAAAGATATAACAAGGAATCTAAGACTAAAGACAACTTCCAGTGCCCTGCAGTCATCAAGAACTATAATGCACACATGGGAGGTATTGACAAAGTAATATGTTGGTACATATGTACAAAACCCCTATGAAATCTAAACGTTGGTACATGCGGCTGTTTGCCTATGTTATTGATTTTCTCTTGTGAATGCATGGCTTCTTTACTGCCGTGATTGTCGGTCACTAAAAACCAAATGCATGCCACTGAAGCAATTCCGGCTTGATGTCTCTGTCACTGCAAGATCCAAAGGACAAAAGTATGGACGCTGTAACATAAGATCAAGTCCAAGACCTTCAACAAGTACTTCCAGTGCTAACAGTGATGATGGTTTGCCAGCCTTGCAATTGCCATCTCCAGTGCAGTACCAAAGTGCAGCTAGGCCTGATGACAGTGTGAGGTTGGATAAAATGCTAGGTCACTTGCCAACAGTTGGAAAAATATTGTCATGCAAGTATTGCAGCACAAAGAAACATCATGTCACAACATCATTTTTCTGTTCAGTATGCAAAGTTAACCTATGCATTAGGAAGGATAAAAATTGCTTCACAGCCTATCATTCTAGCAAGTAGTCATCTATAATGATTGTTTTTACTCTTGGAATTCAGGAATATGGGACTTGAAAGTTTTATCCCTTTGCAATGTGTGCATCTTTCTTTTTGGTTCATGTTTATATTTTTTTAATACTTACAAAATGTTTGGAAACAAGTTCCATTTGTGTTTTTGATATTGTATATTAGTAAAATAAAATAGAAAAATACTTATTTGGTGTTTTATTAACAATTGCAAATTTGCAACACTCAGAATTTGACACCCTTTAACGGTCGGGACCGTCTACAGACGGTCCTTGAATATTGGCAATTGCGCGAAAAGTTATTTTTAGAATTTCAAATATATGGGCTCATTATCCTTACATTGAGCTACTCTATCGACTCATATGAAATAATTTCGAAATTATCATTTTCCAGGGAGTGCCCGGTAAAGGGTTAAGAAATGTTTTGTATGAACTCGCAGGATAATGTTCACTCAACCTGAAACAATGCTACACCTCCTGAGAATGTGCATGGGAGGCGGGCTTTGTATGTGCGCTGGGCACTGGACAGGTTCCATACCATGAACGAAAACTGAGCCAATCACTGAAAACGGAGGCAATATTTCCACGAAAAAAGTGCCCGAAAACTGAAATCACCGATAACGGAGATACAGTAGATCGTCATTTAGCATGAGATTATGTTGCACGTTATGGGTATTGCACGATTGAAGAATTGCGGCACATTATTATCTAACACGACGTAAAAATATTACACTGTTCGCGGAGGGAAAATTTTTGAACGCACGGTAGCCTGCGGTGGGTTAAACCATTGAGTCAGTGGGTGTCCTACTGAGGGTGGCTATGAGCCACATCAAGTGTTTAATGCTGACGAGACAAGTGTTTTCTGGAAGAAAATGCCAACACGAACTTATATCAGTCAGCAAGAGAAAAGTTCACCAGGCTTCAAGACAGCAAAGGATCGCTTCACCTTGCTCCTTTTCGGTAATGCATCAGGTGATTTCAAGTGTATGCCCAATCCTCGTGTTTAGAGGAAAAGGGAATTTGTTTTCCTTCCGCAAACTGTAAGTAAGTTTATTCAGATACATGGGGCCAGGAGCTGAGTCTTGACCCCTGCAACCATAATTAGGTAAGTACAGTTACATTGATTATCATACATAGCAGCATATGTGTAGAGAACCTAGGATAACCCAAAAAAAGTCAGACAAAATGGAAATAAGTCACTCTGACTTTTTTGGGTTATCCTAGGTTCTCTACACATATGTTGCTATGTATGATAATCTTTGTAACTGTATCTGTGTATACCTGAATAAACTTACAGTTTGGGAAGGAAAACAAATAACCATTCCCACAAGCAGCCTCCTTGTTGTTGTTCAGCGGACACCACCGGCCTTCCTCAGCCACCCCGGACCCCACCATCCCAGCATTCCTACGTATTTCATACGCGTCAAAAAAAAGTCCTCTGCTACAAGCCAGCTGTGTTTGTGAAGAATGAGAGAGTGAATTGTGTTTTGATCTTTAAATTACTATATCTTGTATCTGCCAAGCAATCGTGACATCCAGTAGGCATACCAGTGTTGCTCAAAGTGGCAAGAAAAAGTATAAGCATTTAAGTCTTAGAATTAATGAAGAAAACAAAGATATTAGACAAGACATAACCTGTGGCCGTAATGAAGTGTTACTTTGTACACATAAAAAGAGGTAAACATAAGTTTGTGTGACTGACTGACTGCCTGACTGACTTACTGACTTACTGAATGACTGACTGACTTATTGTATGACTTGACTGACTTTCTGAATGACTTGACTTACTTGACTGACTTACGAATGACTTGACTGACTTAATGAATGGCTGACTACTACTGAATGACTGACTTATTCAATGACTGACTGACTTACTGAATGACTTGACTGACTACTGAATGACTTGACGACTTACTGAATGACTTGACTGACTTACTGAATGACTTGACTGACGAATTACTGAATGACTTGACTGACGTAATTACTGAATGACTTGACTGACATACTGAATGACTTACGACTTACTTGAATGACTTGATTGACTTACTGAATGACTTGACTGACTTACTAATTACTTGACTGACGTAATTACTGAATGACTTGACTGACTTACTCAATGACTTGACTGACTTAATCTTGACTCACTCAATGACTTGACTGACTTACTCAATGACTTGACTGACTTACTCAATGACTTGACGACTTACTCAAGACTTGACTGACTTACTCAATGACTTGACTGACTTACCAATGACTTGACTGACTTACTCAATGGACTTGACTGACTTACTCAATGACTTGACTGACTTACTCAATGACTTGACTGACTTACTCAATGACTTGACTGACTTACTCAATGACTTAAAGTTAGACACTCAGTACAACCATCGACTTCAGTTCCAGAACCTCTACTATCCACCTCAGCCCAGTAGGGCCACAGCATAACTCTCCACTCTCTTCACAATCATCCACAAACAGCAGCACCCACAATTTAAGGTAAATACTATTATTTCTGTTACATTTGTAGTCTTAAGCAGTAAAAACAACATAATACATCATGATAATGAACTACAATTACATATTCACTTTTATTTTTGTAAGATCTGTTGGTCTAAAAAAAACTTGTTTGGCTTTTTGGGGACTCCCAGGAACGTAACCTTATTTTTCCCATAAGTTCTTTTAATTATCTAACACGACATTTTCAGGAACGTAACTACCGTGCTAAATGACGATCTACTGTACTCGAAAACGGAGGGTTGACACCCAAAAATCTTAACAAAAAATACATTTTTTTTAAAGAATTACTATAGTTTTACATACAGAAAGCAATGAGAAATAAATATAAAGCCCTAATGAAATGGATAAATGAACATTTAAATCACTATTTCATACCTCTATTGAAGACTTGTTGACGTATGGAAGAAGGCGAGGAGGGGATAGAGAGGAGAGCTTATTGTTTGGAAGGAGAATCCCCCTCCATAAGGACTTCAGGTATCAAAGCCCTATCCGGAGTTACTTCTTCTTTGTCTTTTACTGGCACTAGGACCAGCTTGAGAGTCACTGACCCCTGTCGCACAAAAATCTGTCCAGAAAGTTCTGTTTCTTTAAGATTTGCCTAAAATGGGACAAGGTATTGTCACTGAACATGTTGCAGTTACGGCTTGTATCAGCTTGGTCAGGGTGATATTTTTCCACAAAAGTTTGCAACTCATTCCACTTTGCACACATGTCCTTAACCCTTTCAGGGTTTTCGCTGTACTAGTATGGCTTCCGCACCGGGTTATTGATGTACTAGTACGCCTAAATTCTAGCTTCCTCAAATCAAGCGAAACAGGCTGGTAGGCCTAGATGTGAGAGAATGGGTCTGTGTGGTCAGTGTGTGCAGTATAAAAAATCCTGCACCCACAGTGTGTAATGAGGAAAAAAAAAACTGTGTTTTTGGTTTAAAACAGCTACTTTGCAGTCAATTTTCGTATGGTATTTATGGTTGTATTTCGTTTTCTTGGTCTCATGTGATAGAATGGAAGATATATTACAGAAATAGAGATAATTTTGATTGGTTTCATGATGACAAGTACCTTGAAACTGAGCGAAGGTATGGTCTAATAGAGAGGCACAGGTCTCAGAGATTCTTGTAGGTTTTGTTACTGTCGGGAGCAGCAAGCAGTTGCTCATAGTGTTTGTGAATTCAGTTACTTGTGGGTCCTGGATCTTGTAGGAGGTTTATATTGAAGTCTCCTGTGAGGATTAAGTGGTCTTGTTCATGTGTGCATCAGTAATCATACTTCCTAATTTTTCACTAAATTGTTTAATATTTGACTGGTAATCTATAGATGTTTATAACTGTGAGAGGTTTTTGGGTGATTTTGGGTTTAAAGTTAGCTATTATATATTCTCCATGTTCATCTCTTGTGCATGTATTGTTGATACATTCAATCTGGGCTGAGTATAACATAGCTGTGCCAATCCTTGTTGGTCTGGCCACAATTGTGTATGGCTGTGTAACTAGGAATGGCATAGATATCTGTAATGAGGTTTTAGCCAGGTTTCAGTGAGAGTAATGATGGCATATGCCTGTAGTGAGTTTAATAATGCAGGGGTCAAAAAGGAGAGATTACTTTAATTAAAAAAGTTTTTTTGTTCTTTGGTAGTTTTTAGCCTGTTTCTTTAAATGAAGTTTTGTTTTGGGTTTAGAAAAATTTAAAAGAGGGTTATATCAGGGTCAATGTTTGGGAAACATGTTTGTGATTCTTTTAAATTAAAAAAAACAAAAGAGACAAAAATAGGACAATGCAAAAGGGTTCTTTGGACGGAGTTAAAGGTTTGGATATGTTTAAAAAAATTGGCTAAGGTGCAATTTACAGCTAAAAGAATCTAAAACTAAGCACCTGAGTTAATTAATTAGACTCAAGAACAATAAAACTAAACTATATATCTAAAATTATTTTTAGCTTTTGGGTTAACACACTTTTGACAAAATGAATTTGGATATTTTTTACAATTTAATTATTTTTTTTAACTAATTAACGGGTTGGGAAAATTCTATGACTAATATTAAGTTATTATGGAACAAAAATGTAGATTATTTGCACTTAATTTTTTTGGTTCATGTTATAACCAAAAGCTGCCCCAATGCCAAGGCATAGAGGTCCCCTTTCCTTCAGTTTTGAGTAAACTAAAACCTTGTACATGAGCAAAGAAAAAAAATTGTATTGTATTTTTTATACATTTAGAACTTCAATCGTTGTACTTTTTTTTCTGGATCTCCTGCAGCCGGCCAGAATGACCCCCATCCCCCCAGGTTCACCCCCGGACTGTTAGAATAAATTTTAAAAATTATATATTCCCCCCAGGAGATTTTCCCCATATATTCAGTACGAAATACTAACCCAAACTGGGTTGGATTTAAAAACCCATATAACCCCGTTTTTTGATAAATTTTGATGCCCCGTGACACAAGAACCGGTCCCTGCAAACAAGATACATCAAAACTTACCTTGCTCGTTGTAACGTACAATGGTGTTGGTTCCACCATAGGGGGGGAAATGCGATTGATAGAACCCCGCGCTGGGAATGTCACCGCCTAGTCCGGATGTACACTCCAACGTCACTAAATTTGTCTGTTCAAAACCTTTTAAAAGCTGCGCACATTTCTGTAATATACCGCTTTTTGATTGTCACTTTTCCCCCAAAACACGCGGGAAAGATTTTTATCCTTAACCCGGGGTTGGGGGAAGATTGATAGAGGGGGGGGGATTAAAATGTCCCTTTTTGGGACGCACCCCCAACTTTTTCCCCCTCCTGTTTTATTTCAATATGATGCCTGTTCCCCCACGCTGGGGCCCCAGCTTGCCCTGTATCGGGGGAACCTAAGCACCTTTCCCCACTACTTGCTTAACACTGCAACAGTTTGCAACTCAAATTTTTGTTTTTTTTTAAATATTTCATCACTGAGATTTCTGATTTTCTTCACGGGAAAAAGGCGAGTTTTTTTTTTTTCCCAAAAAAGGGGGGTAATTTTTCAAAGGATATTAATAACAATAATCTGGACCAAAACGGACCAAGATACGTTGATATGTGAACCAGGGGTGTTCAGAGTACAAACATGTGGTAATTATTAAACTGTTAAAGGAAGCTAGAAGATGCCATCCCCCCCCTTTCTAAGGGCTGGGCCCTTCAGTAGGAAAGGGTTTAAAAGGGCAAAGGGTTGATACCCTGTCCTTTTTTAAATTTTTTTTCCCACACTGAGTATAAAAATTTTTTTAATTGCTGCCAAAAACCCCACACCCCAACACCCAGCAACCCTTTACTGTGAACTTTTTTGATTCCATTTTCCTCTTCCAAGTGCTGTTTTTTTTTTTTTAAATTTGTCGAGCCCGTCATAACCCAGTTGTCGGAAATGAGTACGGTACGCCGGGGAGGAGAAGCTGTACAGTACTAACACAAAAAAAAGTAAAAAAAAAAATGAAACCAAAATAAAAAAATAAAAAAAATCATTACATAATGTATTTTGATATTATGAAAAAAAAATAAAACTTACATATTTTTTAAGACCTTTTGGGGCGATTGAAAAGGTGAGGAGGGAAGAGGGGGGAGAATTTTTTCGGGGAAGGGGGAAACCCCCCCCATAAAAAACTTCAGGACAAAGCCCTTGGGGGGATTTTTCCCCCTTTTTTGTTTTTTACGGGCCGGGCCCCCCGTCACACTAAACATCTGCCAGAGAGCTTGTTTCTGGCATCTTTTAAGATTTGCCTAAAATGGGAAAAAGATATTATCGTTGAAATTTTGCCTGTTGAAAATTTTGTTAGGGTGATAATTTAAAAATTTTTGGGGTTCCTCCACTTTACACATGTTTTTTTTAAACACTGAAGAAGGCACATTTTTCCCCTTTTCTGGAATATCCTAAATTTCATTTTTTGCTGTTCCAGTTAACCCCCCAAACCCAGTGGTTACTTTTTCCCCCCCCAACTTTTTCAACACCCTTTTGCCCCTTTAACCCCATGGATTCCCCCCAAAAACACAAAAATTCCACAAAAATTTCCCCGGGGGCAGCCTAAAAACCTTTTAAAAATTTTTCTAGGACACATTCTCCAAATTTTCTCCAAAAAAAACGTTTGGGATTCCCGCCAAGCCTTATTTTATAAGGATTATGCAATTGTGGATATTAAGTGATTCCTCCAGAACTCTTTTGGGTAATTTTAGTGTCCAATTTTTTAAAAAAACACCTTTGAAACATTGCTTTGGGGATTTTTTGAAGTTTGAAATGACCTGCTGGTCCATGGGCTGGATAAAGGGTGGTATTGGGGAAGACCCCCTTGTGATGAGATTACACTTCAAAAACAAATTTTCCTTTGAGGAGGGGAAAAAGGGGCATTGTCCATTACCAGGGGCCCAAAAAGACAATTTATTTTCCAGGGGGTATTTCTCCACCCGGCCAAAACATTTTTTTTTACCCACTCAACGAAAATTAGCCCCCTTTTCCCTTATTGTTACCTTTTCCACACCCCCACAAATTTAATTTTTTTACACTGCTTTTTTGGGGAAACCTGGGGATTTTCAGAGGATACATGAGAAAGGGGTTTCACTTTAAACCCCAAAAGGGTTAGCACAGAACAAGAGGTTAGCCATCCTCCATAGGTTGTGCCTTTTGGAGTGCCTTTTCCCCCCTTGATGTAAGCCCTTTTTGGCTTTTTTTCCAAAAGAGGCCTGTTTCGTCACAATTAACACTTGTTGTTGGTGACGAACCTTCCCCCCCTCTACGATTTTTTGAATTCATGCATAATTTCCCCTTCATTTTAACGTTGTCTAAATTTTTGCAGCCTCACCATCCTTTTACCACACTTTTATGCCACGCTTCTTAAATCTGTCAAACCAGCCTTTGGCCTTAAATTCCAACTGCAGCACTTTTTCGGCTTTTTATTCACAGCCCCCATGCAACTGCCTTGCCTTCCAAAATTATCCCCCCAAAAACCCCCTATCCCCACTAACTGTTGTTCTTGATCCACACCAACAACAACCTCCACATCCTCGATTGTTTGTGATCTCTGTTTTTTGCATTTTTTTCCCCGTTTTGCAACATAGCTTCCTTATTTCTGCTTTCTTCGCCAGGATGGAACAGTTTGGGATTTCGTTTTCCCATTCATTCTGGTGGGTTCCCGTCCCCACTTTCATATTTCGCACAAGTTTTTTTTTAAATTTTTTGTTTTCACCTTCTTTACCAAAGGGCTGGCCTCTGAACTTTCTTTGGCCCCCATGGTGGCATATTTCACAGCACAATCTATAAACAAGAAAAAAAATGAACTGATGAAAAATTTTGTATTTCAACCAACAAGAGAGAGGCACATAGGGAACGTGGGGGGAAGCGGCGCCCCGGAATGGATACATCCTACATTCCCCAAAAAAATCCTTTTTGCTTAAAAGGAGCTTTCTGTAAAATAGTTTATATATGTCAGTAAAATTTTAATTAAAAAAAAAGGTACTGTCCCTCTCTAATCGGTTTTTTGCTAAAACAGAGTTTTTAAAATTTTATCTTCATTTTATTATTTTGGGCGTGATGTCATCAACTGACCAGTGTCATTTTTTCCCGGCTCATTGTTTAGAGCTTTGGGGCACTTGTAAGATCCAGTGAGTTTTTGGAAATGACAATGAAGGTTTTGGAACACTACATTAATTAAACCCCTTTTTGACTGTTTCGGTGGTATATATACATTTATGTCTTGGGGAGCCAGGGGGGCCCCTTTATACAGTGGTCCCTGGTTTTCATGCATCCCAAACTCGAACATTTATGTAAGTGTATTTTCAAAGTGCTGTTGCAAGTGTTTTTTTGGGGGTCTGAAATAGACTAACCTACGTGACATTATTTCTTAAGGAAGTAAATTGTTCAGTAATGGCACTTGAGCAGCATTCGGGAACTTGGCGAAACCGAGGGACCACTGTATACAGTGGTCCCTCGGTTTTCGTTCCTCTGTTTTCGGGTAGTTTTTGTGGAAAATTGCCCTCCGTTTCGGTGTTCCCTCCATTTTCGTGCTCGGTCCGAACCTGTCCACCCAGTGCCGCGCACATCGGGGCCCCAGGCCCGCCACCCACGCACCTCCCAATTGCCACCCAGTCTAGCATTGTTTTCCTTGGGTGAACATCACCCCAGGGAGTTTATACAAAATATTTATTAACAACCATTGTTTTTGGGCCTTGATTATTTATACTAAATAAGCTACCATGGGCCCAAAGAAAGCTCCTAGTGCCACTTCTTTGGTAAAGAAAGGGAGGAACACCGTAGAACTGAAGAAAGAAATAATAGAAAATATGATAGTGGTGTATGTATTGCCGAGCTCGCCAGGATATACAAGAAAGCCCCAACAACCATCGGTTCCATTGTGATAAGAGAAAAGCACCTTTAAGTAATGTTGCGAAAGGGGTGAATAAAAATAACCAAAAAAAGAGATCACAAACAATAGAAAATATGGAGAAATTGTTGTTGCTGTGGAAAACCAAAAAATGCTAGCGGTGATAGAGGCAATCCATCATCGTGAAAAAGCAAGGCAGTTGCATGCCGATCTTGTCAAGAAAATGCCTGGAACCAGTGATGTTGATGTTGAAATTTAAGGCCAGCAAAGGCTGGTTCGAAATTTAGGGGGAACTGGCAACACAGTGTTGTAAGGCATGGTGAGGGGGCCAGTTCAGATAAAGATGGGGCTGAAAATTTGTGGATTTAAAAATATGTAGAGGCTGAAAACAAACCCCAACAAGTGTTTAATTGTGACGAAACAGGCCTCTTTTGGAAGAAAATGCCAAAGGGGGACCACTCACGCAGGAGGAAAAGGCAATGCGAGAACAAGCCTATGAAAGACAGGGTAACCCCTAATGTTGTGTGGTAAGCCAGTGGGGATTTAAAGTGAAGCCTTTACTCGTGTATCACTCTGAAAATCCAGAGTGTTCAGGGATTTCAGTGGAAAGAGTAAATTGTGTGTGTTTTGGAATCTAATGCTAAGGCATGGGTCACTAGGGGAAATTTTCCTGAATGGTTTAATCAAGTGTTTGGCCCCAGGTGAAGAAATATTTATTGGGGAAAAAAACCACTTAAAGGCCTCCTGGTATTGGACAACCCTGGTCATCCTCAAGACTTGACGACCAAATGTCTAAGGATTTAGATTTGTAAAAGTGAAGTTCTTGCCTTAACACCACCCTCCCTCCAGCCCATGGACCAGCAGGTCATTTCAAACTTCAAAAACTGTACACCAAAGCAATGTTTCAAAGGTGTTTTGATGTGACCAATGACACTAAATTGACCCTAAAAGAGTTCTGGAAGGGTCACTTGATATCTTCCATTGCATAGGCCTTATAGATAAAGCTTGGCAGGGAGTGACCTCCAGGACGATGAACTCTGCTTGGAGAAAGTTGTGGCCAGATTGTGTCCCAGAGAGGATTTTGAAGGGTTTGAGCTAACCCTGAGGCCTATGGAAGTTGTGGAAAATATTGTGGAATTGGGGACTTCCATGGGGTTGGATGTAATGGAGAGGATGTGGAAGAGTTGGTGGAGGACCACAATGAAGATCTAACTACTGAAGAGCTGCAAGAGCTTGAGCTGCAACAACAACAAAACAGATCTGAGGAAATTGCTTCAGTGGAGGAAGAGAGATGTAAGGTGCCTTCTTCAGAGATTAAGGAGATTTGTGCAATGTGGAGTAGGGTGCAATCATTTGTGGAGGAACATCACCCTGACAAGATGTTGCAATCCGTGGGCTACTTTTACAATGACAATTCCATGTCCCATTTTAGGGACATTTTAAAGACCGCCAGACACAGAGCTCTCTGGAGAGAGATTTAGTGCCACAGGTGTGCAGTGACTCTCAAGCTGGTCCTAGTGGGATTAAAAGACAAAGAAGGGAAGTGACCCCAGATGAGACTTGACACCTAGAGTCCTTATGGAGGGGGATTCCCCTTCCAAAAATTAGGGACTCTACCCTCTCCCTCCTATGTCTCTTCCATCCAGCAACATCAGTGTTCAGTAAGGGTAAGTGCCACATTCATTTCATTCATTTGTGCATGTAAATCTATCTTTAAAGGCCCCAAATTTTTTTTCCAAACTTTGGGTTTCTGGAACGGATTAATTGAATTTCCATTATTTCTTATGGGGAAAATGTTTCAGTTTTCGTGTGTTTCAGTTTTAGTGCCTCCCTCTGGAACGGATTAAACACGAAACCGAGGGACCCTGTACTCAAAAATTCTAGCGGCTTCAAATCAAGTGGGAGAAAGCTAGTAGGCCCACATATGAGAGAATGGGTCTGTGTGGTTAGTGTGCGCTGTAAAAAAAACCTGAAGCACTTGAGTGATATGAGGAAAAAAAAACTCCAACCATGTTTTTGGATTAAAACGCCACTTTGAGGTGTATTTTCGTATAGTATTTATGGTTGTATTCTCTTTTTCGTGGTCTCATTTGATAGAATGGAAAGCATATTAGCAGAAATAAATATGATTTTGATTAGTCTCATGATGAAAACGACCTTGAAATTGAGTTCAAAGTAGCGGAAATGTTCGATTTTTGCCAATGTTCAAGAGTTAACCGATCACGCCACGTGTCCAATACACAACATCAACTGGTGAGTCTAATATTCTTTACACAAGTGCATTGATATTATTTATACCATTTTTACAATAATGCAGTAGTCTGCATAACAGTAAATCTTCTATTTTTGTGTGAATAAAAATCAAAATAGAAAGCCTCAGGGGCCTAAAGACGTGACTAATGAACAGAGAAAATCTTATTTTAGTGCCGGGAATGTCTGCATTGTTTATTCTGGACCTATTTTGAAATTGACATCTTTTTTTTTTTGCATGAAATTGGCCAAATTGTCAATTTCTGACCACTTTATTGGGTAGTTGAAATCGGTAAATTGAGGTTTCTTGTACTCAATCGATAAAACAAATGAGTTCTAAAGAAATCGCTATGAGTTTGGTCGACTGGAACAATGGAATTGGCACGAATTAGGGCTCAAAGTCGGTAAAATCGCCGATGCATATATATCACCGAGATTACTAGCCAGAGCGTAATTCCATAAGTTTTTCATCAAATTTCATACTTTTGGTGTCATTACCACCGGGAAAAGATTCTCTATCATTTCATAAGATTTTTTTTTTTTTTTCAAATATTTTGCGACACCAGGAGACACCTCAGGATTTGGGGTTGCGTCAGTCAAAGGGTTAATAGTATCGGGAGGCTTAGAGAGGATTGCCCCCAATTTTGAAAGAAGTTCTGTAGTGGATAAAATACAGTGAGCCCCCGGTTCTCGTCGGCAATCCGTCAGAGAGGGCCCGTCGACCACCGGTTTGGTCGAACTCCGATTCTATTTTCCCCATAAGAAATAATGGAAATAAAATTAATCCGTCCCAGACATCCAAAAGTATTAAAATAAAATATTTTTTAGAACTTTTTGACATTAAATTAAACACAATTTTATAACAAAATTATAAATAAATAGTACAATAACATGTCACTTACTTTTATTGAAGAGTTGTTGATGTGTGGAGGACGGGAGGAGGGGAGAAGGTGGAGTAGTATGCTAGTGTTTGGAAGGGAATCCCTTCCAAACACTCGGTAACAAGTTCTTTCTGGGGTTACTTCCCTTTTTCTTTTAATGCCACTAGGACCAGCTTGAGAGTCACTGGACCCCTCTCTACCAAAAATCGTCCAGGAGCTCTGTGTCTGGCGGTTCTTTAAAATGTCCTTAAAATGTAACAAGACATTGTCATTAAACATGTCGCATACACGGCGTGCAACATCTTGGTTAGGGTGATAATCATCCATGAAGCCTTGCACATCAGCCCATTTGTCACAGATCTCCTAATCCTTGAAGAAGGCACATTCTTCCATCTCGGTTCCACCTCCTCCTCCTCTGGACCATTTTCCTGACCTGTGGTCTCTTGTTGCAGTTGCTGTTGAAGCTCTTGCAGATCTTCAGTGGTTAACTCTTCATTGTGCTCCTCCACCAACTCTTCCACATCCTGGGTACAAACATCCAACCCCATGGACTTGCCCAGTTCCACAATTTCTTCCACAACAGGCTCAGGCTCAGGGTTCTGAGGCTCAGCCCCAAAACCTTCAAATGGGATTTGCCATAGAGCCTGGCCAGCTCAGTGACACGCACTCCACTTTCATATTTTGCTATCATCTCCTTCTTCAATTCTACCGTATTTCGACATTCTTTACCACAGGCTTGGCACTAGGAGCTTTCTGGGGGCCCATGGTGGCTTATTTACCAGTTGCAAGCACTAAAAACACTGGAATAATGACAATATATATGGTATGAATGCGTGGGTGGTCATGGGTAGTGTTCGCTCGCTTGTAAACAATAACACACTGAGTGCCTGGGTGCCCAGCGGGGCCCACGGCCACATGCGTACGCGTTCGGGACGGATAGCCGACTCGTCGAACTCCAGTGGCCGCCTAAGACCAGTCAAAAATATTGTAAAATCCCCGTCGAACACCGATTTGGCCGAGCACCGCGCCGTGAACACCAGGGGTTCACTGTACTATCAAACAGTATGGTATGCGGCTGAGAAATTCTTTGCAAAATGAAGCATCAGTCATGAGGCAAACTTCTTCAACAGCAAGTAGCCCTACCATTCAATAACTATCATTAAGTGTGCTATTGCACACTTAATGATAGGTGTGCTATTGTACACTTGTGCCTACTATATACATAGAACACTACACTCAAACATAAACCCTCCACTAAACTTCTCCTACCAACCTTAACAGGACACATGACCATAACACAAGACACATGACCATAACACAAGACACATCACTTTTTGATGTACCCTGTGCCCATATCACACTGTAAAAGCTCTATGCACATAAAGGGCCCCAAAATTTGGAATTCATTACCAGTAAATACTAAAGTACAATTTAAGACTTCTCAAAAACCACCTACTCACCCTAAACTAAATACAGTGGTACCCCGAGTTTCGCCACCTCCCAACTCGAACAATTACATGTATGTATGTGTATTATTGTAAGTGCTTTTGTAAGTGTATTTTTGAGGGTCTGAAACGGTCTAATCTAATTTACATTATTCCTTATGGGAACAAATTGTTCGGTAACGCACTTGAACAGCCTTCTTGATCAAATTATGGCCGAAAGTCTGGGTACCACTGTACTCAATACTAAATACTTAACTTTACCAAAAAATCTCCCAATTACCTAAATCTTAAAACTTCAAAACTAGATGCCCAAAATTCACACTTAATTAATACTACATTGTAGTATAAATACCTGCCCAAAACAATACTGCCTTACACCCAATTGTAGCATTTTCATACTGTAAACTACTTTCAACAACGCACAATGTTATAATCCCATAATTTAAATATTTACTATTGATATAAACAGTCTACAAAATACTTTCAACTTGTCCCAATGTAATATCCCCAGATTGTAATTTGAGTAAACTTACTTTCTGCTATAAATAAAAACAGATGTACAACTTAAACTATGATCAATTTCTCTAGTATTAAGTAGTCTGTAAGCCATTAAATTTAGTCTGCCCATAATGCTATGGCATGATAGTGGCTCTCTTTGCACTGGAACTCATTATTGTAATTACATAACCTTAATGTATACTTGCAAGGAAATAAAATTTTGTTTGTTTGTATGTTTTAGGTTTTTTATATGCACTGGCAAGTGAAAAAAAGCTGTGATTAGCTTTAAAGTGATATTCACTTTACAATGGTGGTCTGGAATGTAACCTGCCGTATTAGTGAGGTATGCCGGATCAGCCGGGCTGTGGTTCATACATTGGACTGCGTGCAGCCAACAGTAACAGCCTCGTTGATCAGGCCCTGATCCACCGGGAGGCTTGGTCATGGAGCGGGCCGTGGGGGCGTTGCTCCCCGGAATACCCTCCAGGTAGACTGTACCTTATAGAAATAGTTTGTTCATTAAACAGTAGTTATTTTATTCACCCCTGTTGCAGTTTTTTCTTTTGCAGAGAGACTAGTTTATCTGAGTATAATTTCTGTAATCTTGATTACAACATGCAGAACCATGTCCAAAAGTTTTCTAAGCACATCACTGTGTACTACTTAGTAAGACTGACAGTACGTTTATAAAAAATTGGCATTAATTAACAGCTTAATAATGAAGTGATGTGATGTTTCAACAGGTAAGGATGCAGAAGAATGAGAGCACAACTAGCATCTTAACAGGAACACAGTCAGCAAATGTGCAACATAATGACCGTGAAAGTTCTGCAGAGCTTCATAGTCTTATGAGGGGATGTAGAGAGGATGGAGATGGCAACGAAGATGAAGCACCAGTGGCTCGTCTTTCAAGCTTGTTTTACCTCAGTCCAACTCTGATAGAGACATTTGCTGCCTTAGGAGCTACAAACAAGGCTTATACATTTAATGAGGTAATAATTACTGTATACTCCATAATCTATTCTCTGGCTATTCATCATTTCTTGTACAGTGGACCCTGGATTACGCATTATTTCGTTCAGAATGCTGTTCAAGTGCCGACTGACAATTGTTCCCATAAGGGAAACATGTAAATTAGATTAGTCCTTAGACCCAAATACACTTACAAAAGCACTTTCAAAAATACACTTACATAATTGTTCAGTTTGAGCAGTAGTAATCCGGGGTCCACTGTATTATCTACTTGTGATATTCAGTGGACCCCGAATTTGCACTGCTCCAAACTCGAACATTATGTAAGTGTATTTTGTAAGTGCTTTTGTAAGTATTTGGGGGTCTAAAAGGACTAATCTAATACATTATTCGTTATGGGAACAAATTTGTTTGGAATAGCACTCGAACAGCATTCTAGAATGAATTATTGACGAATTCGGGGTCTACTGTAAACAGTCACGATAATAACTACATATATATTACAACCCTATAAGATTTATAAAAATATTTTGAGTAGTGACATACAGTGGTCCCTCGGTTTTTTGGGCATCTCCAAACTCGAACATTTATGTAAGTGTATTTTCGTAAGTGCTTTTGCAAGTGTATTTTTGGGGGTCTGAAATAGACTAACCTACGTGACATTATTTCTTAAGGAGTAAATTGTCGGTAATGACACTTGAGCAGCATTCTGGAACAAATTTTCGGCGAAAACCGAGGGTCCACTGTACATGCTAACAGTCAGTGGGTATTGCATTCCAGCCATGGGCCAGGCTTTCCTCTTGACTGCCTGGTCAACCAAGCTGTTCATACCACCATTCTGAAGGCACACACATGCTTCTCACAACTGAGCAATCTCATTTTATACATACAGCCTCTCCTCACTTAGAAACGTACTCGTTTACCGACGACTCGGACTTACAATGGGCTCTCTGACCAGTATGCATACCTAAATAATGTATATTAGAGCTGATTTCCTCTATTCTGTTTATTACAATATACAGTGGAACCTTGGTTTTTGTCTTTAATCCGTTCCAGATAGTCTGACGAAAACCGAATTCGATGAAAACTGAAGTAATATTTCCCATAAGAAATAATGTACTGTAAATCCAATTAATCCGTTCCAGACACCCAAAAATATTAACAAAAATACATTTTTATAATAATAATAATAATAATAATTTTTATTTGGACATGATACAAAGAATTACATTTGGTTATTGAGATTACATGAGGTGTACATGCCAAAAGCCCCTAGTATGCAGGGCATTTTGGGCAGACTTAAAATTAACTTAAAACTAAATTGTAAGAATTATTGTAGATAGTATACAATGAGTAAAGGTGAGTATTTAAGCTATGAAATTTGAACATAGTTTTGTACTTTTGTCTTCATTATAAAATTAATTAAATCAGATTAAACAAATTAAAGCAATAATAATAATAAAATAATAAAAAGTTATGGTTGATAATTTATAAAATAAGTAAAGTTGCATATCTAAGTTTTAAAGTTTGAATATAAGTTGAACATATCAATTAATTGTAGCAATTTATTGCAGCAATGCAACTATGTAATTGAGTGAGATAACAATTTAAAACAATTAATTGCATTGCAGTTAGTTTACGTGGTCATTATAATGTAAGTGTTGTGGGAATAATTAGCTAAGTAAGTATTATTCATAACAGGTTTTACATTCATTCATTCGTTCATTCATACAATACATTGACTTTAAAGTCAGGTTTTACGTTAAGTGATTATTCTACTTTGCTGGGAATGGTTGATATGGAGCAATTAGCTTTGGGTGAGAAGGTGGTTTTTTAGCATCGCTTTGAATTGGGGTACAGGTAGGGTTTCTTTGGCAATGACAGGTAATGAATTCCAAATTTTCGTGCCTTTCATGTGCATTGAGTTTTTACATAGTGTTAGGTGGACACGGGGAACATCGAGGAGTGATCTGTGTCTAGTGATCGAGTGATCTGTGTCTAGAGAATAACTATAGTTTTACATACAGAAAACAATGAGAAATAAATATAAAACACTAATGAAATGGATAAATGAACATTTAAATCACTTTTACCTTTATTGAAGACTCCTGTTGGCGTATGGAAGACGGCGAGGAGGGGAGAGGGAGGAGAGGTTATCTCTACCACATCACTACCACCATATACCACAATCACTACCACCCTCTACCACCACCCTCTACCACCACCCTCTACCACCATCACTATCACCCTCTACCACCATCACTATCACCCTCTACCACCATCACTACCACCCTCTACCACCATCACTACCACCCTCTACCACCCTCTACCACCATCACTACCACCCTCTACCACCATCACTACCACCCTCTACCACAATCACTACCACCCTCTACCACAATCATTACCACCCTCTACCACCATCACAACCACCCATAAGTACAAATGTAAGTTAGATTAGTCATTTCAGACCCCAAAAAAATACACTTACAAAAGCTCTTACAAAAATACACTTACATAATTGTTCGAGTTTGGAGGTGAACGAAAACCGAGGGTCCACTGTACGTATACAGTGGACCCCGAGTTACTGAACACCCGGAAATCGTATAATTATGTAAGTATAATATTGTAAGTGTATTTTGGGGTCTGAAATGGACTAACCTACTTGACATTATTTCTTAAGGGAGTAAATTCTTTCGGTAATGGCAATTGAGCAGGCTTCTGGAATGAATTTTGCTCGTTACTGTACAGTTTTGTATTAATATTTCTTCATACTGACATTGCTGTTTTAATATACAGTGGACCCTCGCTATTCGAACACCCCAAAACTCACCCTCATTCCAGAATGCTGTTCAAGTGCTGTTACCAAACAAATTTATTCCCATAAGGAATGATGTAAATTAGATTAGTCCATTTCAGACCCCCAAAAATACACTTATAAAAGCACTTACAATAATAAACTTACATAAAAGGGTGAGTTTTGGGGTGTTCGAATAGCGAGGGTCCACTGTATATAGTTTTGTTATTTAAACTTATTATTACATTTAATAATGTAATCTTCAGATAACTTAATTATATTAAATATCATTCAAGCAATTTCACTTCAACTATACCATGCAACTGTGTAATGTTAAGTAGTGTTAAGTTGTAGTTTTACTCTTGACTAAAATGTAATGCACAACAAGGGTTTTTTCAAAATGTATGAAGTAAGTTTCATTTTAATAAAGACAATAGATAATATTTATTAGTGTAAAAATTTCATTTGATTGTAAATCAATTTCAGGTATTGCAATTGCTGAAGACTTACTTACTGAGTAAACCAAGCCTGTGTGATCCCAACAATGTCCTCTACGTAAACTGTGGGGAGGATTCTCTTGGCCAAGCCTTAGGGGTTGAACGTTTCCATTTTAAAGATGTTAAGTAAGTATGAATTAAGTAAGACACACATGTACTGGTCAAGACACTTAAAAATGTCTTGATCAGGGCATTCATATCTTTTATCTTCAGTTTATCAGTTTCACTGTACCAGCTTCACCCAGGTTTGCAATGTATTTGTACAGTAGACCATCATTTAACACAGTAGTTACGTTTCTGAAAACGCCATGTTAAGTAAAATTGTGTTAGATGAACTGAAGAACTTGTGGGAAAATAGGGTTATGTTCCTGGGAGCCCAAAAAAAAGCCAAACAACTTTTTTTTAGGCCTCCACATCTTACAAAAATAAAAGTGAATATATAATTGTAGTTCATTGTCATGATGTATTATGTTATTTTTACTGCATGAGATTACAAATGAAACAGAAATAAGTATTTCTTACCTTAAATTGTGGGTGCTGGTGTTTGTGGATGATTGTGGAGAGTTATGCTATGGTCCTACTGGGCTGAGGTGGATGGTAGAGGTTCTGCTACTGAAGTCGATGGTTGTACTGGAGTGTGCATAAATTCTGTAATGGATTTCTGTTCTATTTTACCCTACAGTACATTATACAATTGAAGGTAAAACATCAGCTGCTCTAGACACTGTTTCAGGGTCCTCTTCAGTAAAAAAATCTAACTTCAAGTCATTCAGTTAGTCAAGTCATTCAGTCAAGTCAGTCAGCCATTCAGTCAAATCAGTAAGTCATTCAGTCAAGTCAGTCAGCCATTCAGTCAAGTCAGTAAGTCAGTATGTCATTCAGTCAAGTCAGTAAGTCAAGTCAGTCAGTAAGCCAGTCAAGTCAATAAGTCAGTCAGTCAAGTCAGTAAGTCACGTCAGTAGGTTATTCAATCAAGTCAATCAGTCAAGTCAGTAAGTCATTCAGTCAAGTCAGTAAGTCATTCAGTAAGTCAGTCAGTTAGTCATTCAGTAAGTCAGTCAGTCACACAAACTCATGTTAACCTCATTTCATTACACACACAACCCGCACATATAAAAGAGAGGAGATTACGACGACATTTCGGCCCGACTTGGACCATTTACAAAGTCACACAGTGTGACTTTGTAAATGGTCCAAGTCGGGCCGAAACGTTGTCGTAAGCTCATCTCTTTTATATGTGCGGGTTGTGTGTGTATTGTTCCAGTCATGGTATTTTGCCTTTTTTGTTATTAACCTCATTTTATGTGTACAAAGTGACACTTCATTACGGCCACAGGTTATCTCTTGTCTAATACAGTGGTCCCTCGACTAACGTAATTAATCCGTTCCAGGAGCTATTTCTCAACTCGAAACTTTCGTAATTCGAAACCTTATTTCCCATAAGAAATAATGTAAATACAATTAATCCGTTCCACTCAAAAATATTCACAAAAAATATAATATAAATAACATTTACTAACCTTTATTGAAGAGAGTTGCAGGCATCTGGAAGATAGGGAGGATGACAGGGGCAGGGTGTTAGTGGTTGGAAGGGGAATCCCCCTCCAAAAGGACTTCAGGTAACAAGTCCCTCTCTGGGGTTACTTCCCTTCTTGGTCTTTTAATCCCACTAGCACCAACTTGAGAGTCACTGGATCCCTGCCTGGTGAAATAACTGTCCACAGTCCTCTGTTTCTGGCGACTCTTTAATACTTTTCTGAAGTACAACATGGCTCTGTCACTGAAGTGGTTGCACAGATGGCTCATTTCAGCTTGCTCAGGGTGGTGTTTTTCAACAAATGTCTGCAACTCATTCCACTTTGTACACATCTCCTTAAGCACTGAAGATGGCACCTCCTTCTCTCTCTCTTCCTCCTCCTGTGAAGCAGTAACCTCAGCTGTGGTCTGTTGCTGTTCCAGATGAAGCTCTTGCAGCTCTTCAGTTATTAGCGCTACCCTGTGCTCCTCCACCAACTCTTCCACATCCTCACCACTCACCTCCAACCCCAGGCTGTTCCCCAATGCCACAATATCTTCCACAACAGGCTATCTGTGTTTCATTGATCCACACCATCAACAACTTCTCAACCTCATCCACTGTTTTCGATCTATTTTTCGTTAACATATCAACCCCTTTTGCAACATTAGCTTCCTTGATCTCATTTCTCTTTGCCAGGATAGTGCTGATAGTAGATGGGGTTTTCTTGTACATCCTGGCAAGCTCACTCAGACGTACGCCACTCTCATATTTTTCTACAATCTCTTTCTTCAGTTCGATGGTGTTCCTCACTCTCTTTACCACAGGGTGCCACTAGGAAGCTTCTTTGGACCCATGGTGACTTACTTCACAGTGACAATCACTAAACCACCAATAAACACAACAAAAGTATTGTGAGTGTTTGAAAGAGCACGCTGGGTAATGTTCTTCAATGGTAAACAACGCTTCACTGGCATCCTGCGCAGGCGCAGGCAGGCGCGGAGCAGGCGGACAGGTCTGGTACGTTACGCTACACGAGTCCATTTTCGCTCACGATAGCGAAAAAAGCTTAGGTTACACGATTTTTCGATTTTTTGTTATATGATCCTTACGTTAGTCGGGGTCCACTGTATCTCTGTTTTCTTCGTTAATTCTAAGACTTAAATGCTTGTACCTTTTCTTGCCACTTTCAGCAACACTGGTATGCCTACTGGGTGTCATGATTGCTTGGCAGATACAAGATATAGTAATTAAAAGATCAAAACACAATTCACAAACACAGCTAGCTTGTAGCAGAGAAGAAGAACTGGACACGTATGAAGTATGAATGCTGGGATGGTGGTGGCGGGGATGGCGGGTGGTCTTACCCGCTGATCCACAACAAAATGGCTGCTTGAGGAAAAGGGATTTTTTCCGCCCGCACACTGAACCGTGTTAAATTAATTTTACGAAGTGTTGTATAAAATTGTGCCGCAATTCTTCATTCGTGCTATACCCAAATCATGCTAAATAAACTCGTGGTAAATGATGGTCTACTGTATATCTTAAGATTATTGCTTTAGGTAGTAGGTTGGTAGACAGCAACCACCCAGGAGGTACAATCATCCCTTGGTTTTCGATTGTCTCAGTTTTCACCGATTTTGGTTTTCGATCACTTTTTTCGTGGAAAAATTGTCTGTTTTTCCCGATTGTCTCAGTTTTTGCCGATGGTACAGAACCTGTACACCAGTGCCGTGCACATACAAAGGCCGTAGGCCCGCCACCCACGCACCTCCCACGCACATTGTCACGCAATCTAGCATTATTCATACAAAACATTTATTAACAATTCATTGTTTTTGGCCCTTGATTATTGTGTGTGACTACTAAATAAGCAACCATGGGCCCAAAGAAAGCTCCTAGTGCCAGTCCTTTGGTAAAGAAAGTGAGAAACACGATGGAGTTTAAGAGTGTAGCAGGCAAGCAGGGAGTGTAGCAGGCAAGCAGGAGTGTAGCAGGCATGCAGGGAGTGTAGCAGGCATGCAGGGAGTGTAGCAGGCATGCAGGGAGTGTAGCAGGCATGCAGGGAGTGTAGCAGGCATGCAGGGAGTGTAGCAGGCATGCAGGGAGTGTAGCAGGCATGCAGGGAGTGTAGCAGGCATGCAGGGAGTGTAGCAGGCATGCAGGGAGTGTAGCAGGCATGCAGGGAGTGTAGCAGGCATGCAGGGAGTGTAGCAGGCATGCAGGGAGTGTAGCAGGCATGCAGGGAGTGTAGCAGGCATGCAGGGAGTGTAGCAGGCATGCAGGGAGTGTAGCAGGCATGCAGGGAGTGTACAGGCATGCAGGGAGTGTAGCAGGCATGCAGGGAGTGTAGCAGGCATGCAGGGAGTGTAGCAGGCATGCAGGGAGTGTAGCAGGCATGCAGGGAGTGTAGCAGGCATGCAGGGAGTGTAGCAGGCATGCAGGGAGTGTAGCAGGCATGCAGGGAGTGTAGCAGGCATGCAGGGAGTGTAGCAGGCATGCAGGAGTGTAGCAGGCATGCAGGGAGTTAGCAGGCATGCAGGGAGTGTAGCAGGCATGCAGGGAGTGTAGCAGGCATGCAGGGAGTGTGCAGGCATGCAGGGAGTGTAGCAGGCATGCAGGGAGTGTAGCAGGCATGCAGGGAGTGTAGCAGGCATGCAGGGAGTGTAGCAGGCATGCAGGGAGTGTAGCAGGCATGCAGGGAGTGTAGCAGGCATGCAGGGAGTGTAGCATGCATGCAGGGAGTGTAGCATGCATGCAGGGAGTGTAGCATGCATGCAGGGAGTGTAGCAGGCATGCAGGGAGTGTAGCAGGCATGCAGGGAGTGTAGCAGGCATGCAGGGAGTGTAGCAGGCATGCAGGGAGTGTAGCAGGCATGCAGGGAGTGTAGCAGCATGCAGGGAGTGTAGCATGCATGCAGGGAGTGTAGCATGCATGCAGGGAGTGTAGCATGCATGCAGGGAGTGTAGCATGCATGCAGGGAGTGTAGCATGAATGCAGGGAGTGTAGCATGTATGCAGGGAGTGTAGCATGTATGCAGGGAGTGTAGCATGTATGCAGGGAGTGTAGCATGTATGCAGGGAGTGTAACAGGTATGCAGGGAGTGTAGCAGGTATGCAGGGAGTGTAGGATGTATGCAGGGAGTGTAGGATGTATGCAGGGAGTGTAGGATGTATGCAGGGAGTGTATCATGTATGCAGGGAGTGTAGCATGTATGCAGGGAGTGTAGCATGTATGCAGGGAGTGTAGCATGTATGCAGGGAGTGTAGCAGGCAGGGAGGGAGTGTAGCAGGCAGGGAGGGAGTGTAGCAGGCAGGGAGGGAGTGTAGCAGGCAGGGAGAAAGTGTAGCAGGCAGGGAGGGAGTGTAGCAGGCATGCAGGGAAGTGACCCCGGATAATTACTTGGTACTTTACCTTTGATATACCTTTGAAGAGTTTCGAGAGTATCTACTCTCTGAGCCCGGCCATGGGCCAGGCTCGTTTGGTGCTTGCCTGGTCAACCAGGCTGTTGCTGCTGGAGGCCCACTGCCCCACATATCCATCACAGCCTGGTTGATCTGGCACCCGATGAAGATACTTGTCCAGTTTCCTCTTGAAGGCTTCTACACTGGTTCCAGTGATGTTTCGGATATCTTCTGGTAAGATGTTGAATAGTCTGGGACCCTGGATGTTAACCCTTAAACTGTCCACACGTAGATATACGTTTACTCGCGTACTGCTCCGAACGTAGATCTACGTTTTTTCAAATGCTTTTAACCTTGCCACGATAAGCCTGAGTTGCCTAGAGATTAGAGAATGGGTCTGTGCACTCAGTGTGTGGAGTATTACAAAATTTGGGAATGACAAACAAAATGCACTCTTCATTTTAAACAAAAAAACAATTTATTTTTCTCAAAATATTCGGAGCAGTACGCGAGTAAACGTAGATCTACGTTTGGACAGTTTAAGGGTTAATACAGTGCTCCCGTATTGTCCCCACCTCACCCCTGCTCCTCACTGGGTTTATTTTACACTTTCTCCATATCTCACTCCAGTATGTTGTTATGGCAGTGTGCAGATTTGGGACCAGGCCCTCAAGTACTTTCCAAGTACAGTGGTACCTCGAGTTACGATGGGCAGTCCGGAGTTCCTAGATGAAGATATTAGGAAAATATTTGACATTGGTATGAAACTGCGGTATCCTAAGGTGGTTGTGGAATCTGCCTTGCTGGCAGCTAAGAACATTTATTATTGAACAGAACCCCAAAATCGCCCTTTTATGTAAGTTTATTTTTAAATGCTTTTGTAAGTATATTTTTGGGGGTGTAAAAGGACTAGTCTATTTTACATTATTCCTTATGGGGATAAATTCGTTTGGTAATGGCACTTGAACAGCATTCTCGAACGAAAAAATATCGTAACTCGAGGTACCACTGTATATATTATCATGTATCTCTCTCACCTCCGCTCCAATGAGTACATGTTCAAGACTTGAAGGCGTTCCCAATAATTTAGATGTTTCAATGGCTCAATGTGAGCCATAAACGATCTCTGAATTTGTTCCAGTTCTGATATTTCTCCTGCCCTGAATGGGGCCGTCAGCACAGAGCAGTATTCTAAGTGAGGGAGCACTAGCGATTTGAAGAATGTCACCATCGGCATTATTTCCCTTGTTTTGAAAGTTCTCAATACCCACCCCGTCATCTTCCTGGCTGTTGTGATCTTTGTCTTGTTATGGTCTTTAAAAGACAGATCAGCAGACATAATTATTCCCAAGTCCTTAACGTGTTCCTTTCGTTTTATGTGGTGACCCTCTTGCGTTTTGTATATAGTGTTCCTTTTGAGTTCTTCATTTTTTCCATACCTAAGCAGCTGAAACTTATCACCATTGAACGTCATGTTGTTCTCCACTGCCCACTGGAAGACCCTGCTTATGTCCTCCTGTAATTTTTCAGTGTCTTCTACCGTAGTGACTTTCATGCTTATTTTAGTGTCATCTGCAAATGATGATACAAAAGTGTGCTGGGTGTTTTTATCTGTGTCTGCTATGAGGATGAGAAACAGCAGAGGTGCCAGGACAGTGCCTTGGGGCACTGAGCTTTTGACTTCGCTGATGCTGGATCTTGCCCTGTTCACTACTACTTTTTGTGTTCTGTGTGTTAGGAACTCAAATATCCATCTGCCTACCTTCTCAGTAATGCCTATGGCCCTCATTTTGTGCGCTATCACTCCATGATCGCATTTGTCAAATGCCTTTGCAAAATCTGTGTAAATCACATCTGCGTTTTGGTCGTCCTCCAATGCCTCCGTAATTCTATCATAATGGTTCAGCAGCTGTGACAGGCATGATCGTCCCGCTCTGAAACCATGCTGGTTCGGGTTATGTTGGTTGTGCTGGTCCATGAAGTTTGTAATCTGCCGTCTCATCACTCTTTCAAAGATTTTTATGATGTGAGAAGTGAGGGCTATTGGTCTGTAATTTTTAGCTAGTGCTCTACTACCTCCCTTATGCAAAGGAGCTATGTCTGCACTCTTTAAGGCCTCCGGTATTTCACCTAGATCTAAGCTCTTTCTCCACAGAATACTAAGGGCTCTTGCTAATGGTACTTTGCACTGCTTTATAAATAAAGCATTCCATGAATCTGGTCCAGGTGCTGAATGAGTGGGCATGTTGTCCATTTCTTTTTCGAAATCTTTGGGATTTGTACTAATGTCGGTTAGGTGGTCTGCGCGGCCTTCTGCTGGAGTGAAAAATATTTCTGCATTTTCTACCTTGCTGTCATTTAGTGGGTTGCCGAACACTGACTCATACTGTTCCTTTAGGATTTCACTCATTTCCTGTTCATCGTCAGTATACGAATCTCCTCTCAATAATGGCCCAATTCTACAGGTAGTTCTTAGCTTGGATTTTGCATAGGAATAGAAATATTTTGGGTTTCTTGCAATATCCTGTATGGCTCTTTGTTCCCTTTGTACTTCTTCTGTCAGGTATGACATCTTAAGTTTTGCTCTAATTCAGTGATCTCTCGGTTAAGGCTATCTCTCCTCTGTTGCAACATATTTGTGTTTTTCAGCAATTCAGTAACCCGTTTTCTTCTCCTGTACCATCTCCTACGCTCTCTCTCTATATCTGATCATCTTCTGGGTTTCCTCAATGGTATGTGTTTCATACATACCTTGTATGCTTCTGTATTCAGCTTCTCTAGGCACTGGTGGGGATTTAGGGTGCTCATGTCTGATTCCCATGATATGTCTGATAGCTCTTGGTTTATTCTTTCCCAGTCAATTCTATGGTTATTAAAATTAAACTTACTGAACATCCCGTCTCTAACATTAGTGCCGCAGTTCCCGAACCCTGAGTTAATACTCGTTTGAACTTGTATGATGTTATGATCAGAGTATATTGTTTTGTAACTGTTATGTCTCTGATTAATTCCTCGTTGTTTGTGAATATCAAATCCAGGGTATTTTTCATTTATAGTGGGATCAATTATCTGTTGGTTTAATGAGTACTTTTCACAAAGCCTCATTAGTTCCCTGGTATGTGCCTGTAGAGCCAGGGTACTCCCAGGATATATTTCTGGTATAACATTATGTTGCCTCATCTTCCATTTTACATGAGGGAGATTAAAATCTCCAAGGATTAAAATGCTTGGGGTGGAATTCTCTAGCCTATCCAGGTAGCTATCTATCTTCCTTAACTGCTCTGTGAATTCCTCCGCAGTTGCTGATGGTGGTTTGTATACTAGGATAATTACTAGATTCCTATTTTCCACTTTAATGCCGAGGATTTCTACTATATCATTCGTAGCGTTCAGCACTTCTGTGCAACAGAGAGTATCTTTTACATAGAGTCCTACTCCTCCCTGTGACCTATTGATTGTATCACATCTATACATGTTATAGTTTTCTATCTGAATCTCTCCGTCCAAAACATCCCTTGTATGAGTTTCTGTAAATGCTCCAAACATGGCATTTGCTTCTGATAGGAGTCCACTAACATAACTAACTTTGTCATTTTTATTTGATTTCAGACCCTGAATATTTGCAAATATGAAGCAGGAGTTACCATTTGGGATGTTTGGTCTTTCTTTGTGTTTGGTTAGTACCACTGGTGATGTCCTACCTGGTATGGCCCCTGGTTCCCATACCCTGGTTTCTCCAGTACTGACTTTGTTCATCGGCCCTGATGAGCTGGTGCCGGTCTTGGCGTGTCCCGCTATGCTGCCCATCTGTCCTCTCTGTACCATTTCCTATTTTGTCTCTTTCTTTGATCTGGTTGTTTCTCCTTATATCTAAAAAAGATTGCTGGTCATTTTCATTTTCCCTTTCCCTTCTTTCTCTATAGCGTACTGTTCCCTTTATATGGTGGTCTGGGCAGCTCAGGTCATAACATTCTCTGGCCTGTGTTGAAGCTTGACACATCACTGGATGGAAGTATCTGCACTCTTTGTTGAAACGACACTTTCCTTTCCTTAACATGTTGGCACATTTTCTGGTGTGTTTATTCCAGCAAGCTCTGCCATATAGGCACATACCTTCTGCATAGAATCTGCATATGTTTTGACTGCCTATATTTACTGGTTTTGTCTTCCCAAAGATCTGCCGAATTATCTGCGTTTTCTTCCTCTCTTTCCACTCCTTGGTTTTCCTCGTTATCAGCGCTTTCCTCCTTTGATGACATGGGGCCAACATTTTCCCTGGAAGAGGACTCCCCTACTATATCTGTACTAGAGGCTATGGCTGTGGTGGCGTCCTTAACCAAATCTGGATGTTCACTCTGGCTGGGGGTTGGGTCTGGGTCAGTCCTGTGGCTGGGGGCTGAGTTAGCTAATGTTTTTGTCTCCTGTGTTTTTTCAAGTTAATGACTGATTATTTTTGGATCAATTGTTGTAGACTGGTCATTGTGTGTGTTAGACTTTACTCATTTCCTATCTTCCCATGTTCTTTATATACCGGGTAGACTATTCCATAGTTCCTCTTTTTTATGGAAGGGGATTCCCCTTCCAAACAATAGCCTCTCTTTCCTCTCCCCTCCTCCCTCTCTTCCATCCAGCAACATCAGTCTTCAATAAAGGTAAGTGCCACATAGAGTTCATTCATTTGTGCATGTAAATCTATCTTTAAGGCCCCCCAAAATTTTTTTTTCCAAACTTCTGGGTTTCTGGAACGGATTACAGTCTCTCCTCACTTAACGACGTACTCGTTTACCGACGACTCGGAGTTACGACGGGCTCTCCCAGGAGTTAAAAAAAAAAAAATTGAATGCCATATGAGAACTTGGGTCATGCATCTCAACCTCCTTCTTACAGCCACTCAGTACACTAGCTTTTAAAGTCTCCAAGACTACATATTTGTACAAATTTTAACTTGATTGTGTACCCCATAGTACAAGATAGAAGTGCAGCAGCACTTGTATATGTTTCGTAGCTGACATTTAAAGCACTCCAGAGCGATTGTTATTATTACAATAAATAAACCTTTATCTAAATTAATTATTATTATCATCATCAACATACCTTGTTCACTGAGTTTAATCATTTCTTAATTAAGCTGCTACGAGAGACACAGAATATAAACACACAGACGAACACACCAGCTGATCCCTTTACTGTGAACTTCTTTTGTACTTCTTCTTCTTCTTTTCCTCTTGTTGTTTTTCCTCTTCCAAGTGCTGCTGCACTTATAACTATCTTGTACTATGGGGTGCACAATAGACATGCAGCAACACTTGGAAGAAGAAAAACAAGAGAAAAATGTATCAGAACAAACCAGCTGATCAGGGATCAGCTGGTGTGTTCGTCTGTGTGTTTACATTCTGTCTTTCTCTTGGCAGCTTAAGAAAGAAATTATTATACAGTGGACCCTCGGTTAACGAAAGGTTTAGTTAACGAAAAATCGGTTACGAAAGCTTTTTTCGGTATCAGTTACGGAAAAAATCCTAGGTTAGCGAAACGTATTAGACCTGTTCGCCTGCTCTGCGCCTGGCCTGTGCCTGCGCAAGATGCCAGTGAAGCGTTGTTTACCATTGAGAGAACATTACCCAGCGTGCTCTTTCAAACATTCACAATACATTTGGTGTCTTTTTTGGTGGTTTAGTGATTGCCACTGTGAAATAAGTCACCATGGGTCCAAAGAAGCTTCCTAGTGGCACCCCAGTGGTAGAGAGAGTGACGAACACCATCGAACTGAAGAAGGAGATTGTTGAAAAATATGAGAGTGGCGTACGTCTGAGTGATCTTGCCAGGATGTACAAGAAAAGTGCACCTACTATTGGCACTATCCTGGCACAGAGAAATGAGATCAAGGAAGCTAATGTTGCAAAAGGGGTTAATTTGTTAACGAAACAAAGATCAAAAACAGTGGATGAGGTTGAGAAGTTACTGATGGTGTGGATCAATGAAAAACAGATAGCGGGTGATAGTATTTCCATGGCGATAATTTGTGAAAAGGCAAGGAAGTTGCACGCAGATCTTGTCAAGACAGTGCCTGCAACCAGTGGTGAGGTGAGTGATTTTAAAGCCAGCAAAGGCTGGTTTAAGAAACGTAGTGGCATACACAGTGTTGTGAGGCATGGTGAGGCAGCCAGCTCAGACAAACGTTCAGCTGAAAAATTTGTGAGTAATTTTAAGGGGTTTGTAGAGGCTGAAGAATTCCTCCCCCAACAAGTGTTTAATTGTGATGAAACAGGCCTGTTTTGGAAGAAAATGACCAACAGGACCTTCATTACTCAGGAGGAAAAGGCACAGCCAGGACACAAGCCTATGAAAGAAAGGCTAACTCTTATGATATGTGCCAATGCCAGTGGTGATTTTAAAGTGAAGCCTTTACTGGTGTATCACTCAGAAAATCCCAGACCCTTCAAGAAACATGTCGTGTGGGTATTGAGAGAGATAATTATGGGTACGAAGTAAACTCGCGGATGGATGGTGGAGTAGGTATATTACGTGAGAGAGGAATAGTAACCCAGCACCTCATGTCTAGTTGTAGGTCTATGGCGTAGTGAGGCCGACGCCTCCCTTTGGGCATACACATGCGCACAAGCGTCTGACGTCACACGCAAATTGACCGGCTATGTAAAGCTAGGAAGATTCTAATACACTACACAAGTGTATATATGATACTGACACGACAGCTCGGCCATGTTACGTATGAACTTTATAGGCTGAACAGACAGGTGGCACTGGGTGAATCTATACAATAGCAAACACATTATAACTTAGAACTAATCAGGATTAATCTTACTATCACACTTCTTGAGTTAATAGTTCAAAGAGAAGTAAATGGATCTAGAGATAATGCATTATATATGTACAGTCATCCCTCCGTTTTCGTGTTTAATCCGTTCCTGAGGGAGGCACTAAAACTGAAACACACGAAAACTGAAACCATTTTCCCCATAAGAAATAATGGAAATTCAATTAATCTGTTCCAGAAACCCAGAAGTTTGGAAAAAAAAATTTGTGGGGGCCTTAAAGATAGATTTACATGCACAAATGAATGAAATGAATGTGGCACTTACCCTTACTGAAGACTGATGTTGCTGGATGGAAGAGAGATAGGAGGGGAGAGGGTAGAGACCTAATTTTTGGAAGGGGAATCCCCCTCCATAAGGACTCTAGGTACCAAGTCCTCATCTGGGGTTACTTCCCTTCTTTGTCTTTTAATCCCACTAGGACCAGCTTGAGAGTCACTGCACACCTGTGGCACTAAATATCTCTCCAGAGAGCTCTGTGTCTGGCGGCTCTTTAAAATGTCCCTAAAATGGGACATGGAATTGTCATTGTAAAAGTAGCCAGCACGGATTGCAACATCTTTGTCAGGGTGATGTTCCTCCACAAATGATTGCACCCTACTCCACATTGCACAAATCTCCTTAATCTCTGAAGAAGGCACCTTACATCTCTCTTCCTCCACTGAAGCAATTTCCTCAGATCTGTTTTGTTGTTGTTGCAGCTCAAGCTCTTGCAGCTCTTCAGTGGTTAGATCTTCATTGTGGTCCTCCACCAACTCTTCCACATCCTCTCCATTCACATCCAACCCCATGGAAGTCCCCAATTCCACAATATTTTCCACAACTTCCATAGGCTCCTCAGGGTTAGCTTCAAACCCTTCAAAATCCCTCTCTGGGACACAATCTGGCCACAACTTTCTCCAAGCAGAGTTCATCATCCTGGAGGTCACTCCCTGCCAAGCTTTATCTATAAGGCCTATGCAATGGAAGATATCGAAGTGACCCTTCCAGAACTCTTTTAGGGTCAATTTAGTGTCCATTGGTCACATCAAAACACCTTTGAAACATTGCTTTGGTGTACAGTTTTTTGAAGTTTGCAATGACCTGCTGGTCCATGGGCTGGAGGAGAGGAGTGGTGTTAGGAGGCAAGAACTTCACTTTTACAAATCTGAAATCCTTAGACATTTGGTCGTCCAAGTCTTGAGGATGACCAGGAGCATTGTCCAATACCAGGAGGCACTTAAGTGGCAATTTATTCTCCAATAAATATTTCTTCACACTGGGGCCAAACACTTGATTAAACCATTCCAGGAAAATTTCCCTAGTGACCCATGCCTTAGCATTAGACTTCCAAAACACACACAATTTACTCTTGTCAACACTGTAGTCCCTGAACACTCTGGGATTTTCAGAGTGATACACGAGTAAAGGCTTCACTTTGAAATCCCCACTAGCGTTACCACACAACATTAGAGTTAGCCTGTCTTTCATAGGCTTGTGTCCTCGCATTGCCTTTTCCTCCTGCGTGATGTAGGTCCTCCTTGGCATTTTCTTCCAAAAGAGGCCTGTTTCGTCACAATTAAACACTTGTTGGGGTTTGAAATTTTCAGCCTCTACATATTTTTTAAAGTCGCGCACAAATTTTTCAGCCCCATCTTTATCTGAACTGGCCCCCTCACCATGCCTTACAACACTGTGTATGCCAGTTCGCCTCTTAAATTTTTCGAACCAGCCTTTGCTGGCCTTAAATTCATCAACATCAACATCACTGGTTCCAGGCATTTTCTTGACAAGATCGGCATGCAACTGCCTTGCTTTTTCACGTATGATGGATTGCACAATACTATCACCCGCTAGCAGTTTTTGGTTTATCCATAGCAACAACAATTTCTCCATATTTTCTATTGTTTGTGATCTCTGTTTGGTTATTGTATTCACCCCTTTCGCAACATTAGCTTCAGTGATTGCTTTTCTCTTATACACAATGGAACCGATGGTTGTTGGGGCTTTCTTGTATATCCTGGCGAGCTCGGCAATACATACACCACTATCATATTTTTCTATTATTTCTTTCTTCAGTTCTACGGTGTTCCTCACTTTCTTTACCAAAGAAGTGGCACTAGGAGCTTTCTTTGGGCCCATGGTAGCTTATTTAGTAGTCACACAATAATCAAGGCCCAAAAACAATGAATTGTTAATAAATATTTTGTATAAACTCCTGGGGTGATGTTCACTCAAGCGTAAACAATGCTAGACTGGGTGGCAATGTGCGTGGGAGGTGCGTGGGTGGCGGGCCTGCGGCCTTTGTATGTGCGCGGCACTGGTGGACAGGTTCCGGACCGAGCACGAAAATGGAGGGAACACACGAAAACGGAGGGCAATTTTCCACGAAAAAACTACACGAAAACAGAGATACACGAAAACCGAGGGACCACTGTATACAGTGGTCCCTCGGTTTTCGCCGAAAATTAGTTCCAGAATGCTGCTCAAGTGCCATTACTGAACGAATTTACTTCCTTAAGAAATAATGTCACGTAGGTTAGTCTATTTCAGACCCCCAAAAATACACTTGCAACAGCACTTACGAAAATACACTTACATAAATGTTCGAGTTTGGAGATGCATGAAAACCGAGGGACCACTGTATATACGTCCACAACACTGGCTCATAAGACATAAATGTATATATACCACCGAAACAGTCAAAGGGTTAATTAAGCCAATGTAGTGTTCCAAATCCTTCATTGTCATTTCCGCAATGCTCACTGGATCTGTCACAAGTGCACAAATGCTCTAAACAGACTGAGCTCGGGTAACAAAATGACACTGGTCAGTTGATGTGCACATCACAGCCCAAAATAATAAACATGAAGATAATTGAAAAGCTCTGTTTTAGCAAAGCACCGTATTAGAGAGGTACAGTATGCCTGTTTTATACAATTAGGGTGACTGACATATATAAACTATTTTACAGAAAGCTCCTTATTAAGCAAGGCATTTTGGGAAGTGTATGAGATGTATCCATTCGCTGGTGACGCCGCTTCCTCACACGTTTCACACTCAGTGTGCGTCTCTCTCTCTTGTTGAGTTAGAAATACACATACATCCATTCATCAGTTCATTTTTGTGCTTGTTTATAGATTGTGACTGTGAAATATGCCACCATGGGGCCAAAGAAAGTTCAGAGTGCCAGCCCTTTGGTAAAGAAGGTGAGAAACACAATAGAATTCAAGAAAGAACTTGTAGCGAAATATGAAAGTGGTGTACGTGTGGCCAACCTCACCAGAATGAATGGCAAGTCGACATCAACAATCTGTTCCATCCTGGCGAAGAAAGCAGAAATCAAGGAAGCTGATGTTGCAAAACGAGTAAATATGCTAATAAAACAGAGATCACAAACAATCGAGGATGTGGAGAAGTTGTTGTTGGTGTGGATCAACGAACAACAGTTAGTGGGAGATAGTGTTTTGGAGGGGATAATTTGCGAGAAGGCAAGGCAGTTGCATGCGGATCTCGTGAATAAAATGCCTGGAATGAGTGCTGCAGTTAGTGAATTTAAGGCCAGCAGAGGCTGGTTTGACAGATTTAAGAAGCGTAGTGGCATACACAGTGTGGTAAGGCATGGTGAGGCTGCAAGTTCAGACAAACGTGCAGCTGAAGAATTCATGCATGAATTCAAGAAGTACGTAGAGGCTGAAGGATTCGTCACCAACAACAAGTGTTCAATTGTGACGAAACAGGCCTCTTTTGGAAGAAAATGCCAAAGAGGACTTACATCACGCAGGAGGAAAAGGCACTGCCAGGACACAAGCCTATGGAGGATAGGCTAACTCTCTTGTTCTGTGCTAACGCTAGTGGGGATTTCAAAGTGAAGCCTTTACTCATGTATCACTCTGAAAATCCCCGAGTGTTCAAGAAAAGCAGTGTCATGAAGAGTAAATTGTGTGTGATGTGGAAGGCTAACAATAAGGCATGGGTAACGAGGCTAATTTTCGTTGAGTGGGTCAATGAAGTGTTTGGCCTGAGTGTGTAGAAATACCTCCTGGAAAATAAATTGTCACTTAAGTGCCTCCTGGTAATGGACAATGCTCCTGCTCATCCTCCAAACTTGGAAGACCTATTGTTTGAGGAGTGTAATCTCATCACAGTGAAGCTCTTGCCCCTAATACCACTCCTTTCATCCAGCCCATGGACCAGCAGGTCATTTCTAACTTCAAAAAACTCTACACCAAAGCAATGTTTCAAAGGTGCTTTGAAGTGACCTTGGACACTGAATTGACCCTAAGAGAGTTCTGGAGGAATCACTTCAATATCCACAATTGCATAATCCTTATAGATAAGGCTTGGCAGGGAGTAACTTCCAAGACGATTAATTGTTCTTGGAGAAAATTGTGGCCAGAATGTGTCCTCCAGAAGGATTTTGAAAGGTTTGAGGCTGACCCTGAGGACCCCATGCCTATTGTGGAATGTATTGTGTCTTTGGGGAAGTCCATGGGGTTGGATGTGAGTGGCGAGGATGTTGAAGAGTTGGTGGAGGACCACAGGGAAGAGCTAACCACTGAAGAGCTGCAAGACCTTCAACTGGAACAGCAACAGACTGCAGCTGAGGATATTGCTTCAGAGAAGGGGAAAGAATGTGCCTTCTTCAGTGATTAAAGACATGTGTGCAAAGTGGAGGGAGTTGCAAAGTTTTGCGTAGAATTATCACCCTAACAAAACTTGCAAGCCGTGTCTGCAACATGTTCAACGATAATATCTTGTCCCATTTTAGGCAAATCTTAAAGAGATGCCAGAAACAGAGCTCTCTGGACAGATGTTTAGTGTGACAGGGGTCCAGTGCCAGTAAAAGACAAAGAAGAGAAGTAACCCCAGAGAGGGCTTTGATACCTGAAGTCTTTATGGAGGGGGATTTCCCTTCCAGACAATAACTTCTCCTCCCTCTTCCCTCCTCACCTTCTTCAATACGCCAACAAGAGTCTTCAATAAAGGTATGTAATGTTTATATTTATTTACTACTGAATATCAGCATCACATTATGTAATGATTTTATTTTATTGTTTTATTTTGGTATTTCATTTTTTATTTTACTTTTTATGTTGTTAGTACTGTACAGCTTCTCCTCACTTACCGACGTACGTACTCGTACTCATTTACCGACAACTCGGAGTTATGACGGGCTCTCCGACGAATTAAAAAAAAAAAAAGCAGCACTTGGAAGAGGAAAATGGAAGTACAAAAGAAGTTCACAGTAAAGGGGTTAGCTGGTGTGTTCGTGTGTGTGGGTGTTTCTCTGGCAGCTTAATTAAGAAATTATTATACTCAGTGTGGAAAAAATTCTCCAAGAGAGGACAGGGTATCAACCCTTTCAGCCCTTTCAAGCCCTTTCCTACTGAAGGGCCCAGCCCTTAGAAAGGGGCAGATGGCATCTTGCTAGCTTCCTTATCAACAGTTTAATAATTACCACATGTTTGTACTCTGAACACCACTGAGTTCACATATGCAACGTATCTTGGTCACGTATGCCAAGCCTCTCGAGATTATTGTTAGTGTATATGAGTGACACATTTGAGAAAAATTACCCTCTTTGCTGTAGCAGGAAAAGTACAGAAAACTCGTTTCACTTTATACACGTGAAGAACAATCATGAACTCTCAGTGATCGAAATATTTAAAGAACACAAGCATTTGAGTTGCAAACTGTTGCAGTGTTAAGCAAGTAGTGAAATGGTGCTTAGGTCAGCGATACAGGGCAAGCTGGGGCCCAGCGTAGAAGCAGGCATCATATTGAAATAAAACACGGGAGGGGAAGCTGTTGCAGCGCGTGCATTGTCCTAACAAAGGGACATTTATAGTGCACCCTCAACCTCTATCAATCTTCACTAACGCCGGGTTAATGGATAAGAACTCTATTCCAGCGTGTTTTAGTGAAAAGTGACAATCCAAAATAGCGGTATATTACAGAGAAGTGTGCGCAGCTTCTGTAAGGACTATTACTGCAACAGACAAATATTGTAGTGACGTTGTGAGTGTACATCATCGGACTAGGACGGTGACATTCCTCAGCGACGTTCTACTATCAATACAGCATTTCCCGCCATATGGTGGAACCAACACCATTGCTCACGTTACAACGAGCAAGGTAAGTTTTGATGTATCTTGTTATGCAGGGGACTGCGCAGTTCTTGTGTCACAGGGGCATCAAAATTTATCTAAAGACGGCGGTTATATACGGACTTTTAAGTCCAACCCAGTAAGTTGTTCAGTATTTCTGTACTGAATATATGGGAATATGCTCCTCTGGGGCAATATATAATTATTTACACAATTTATTCTAACAGCTCCGTGGTGGTAGAACACTGGATCGCATCGGGGAATCATTCTGGCCGAAGCTGCAGAAAGATGATCCAGCAACAAAGATAAGTACAATGTCTGTACCAGTTGAAGTTCTACCAATGTATAAAATACAATACAATACAATTTTATTTCTTTGCTCATGTACATAGGTTTATATGTATTACAATCATAAACTGAAGTGCAAGGAGAGCCTCTGGCATGCCTTGGCATTAGGGGCAGCTTAATCCAATGGCTTATAGACTATGAACATAATATTAGAGTGCAATACTGAATCTACATTTTTGTTCCATAATAACTTAATATTAGTCATAGTAATTTTCCAACCAGTTCAATTAGTTAAAATAGTAAATCAATTAAATTGTAAAGATATATCCTAAATCTCTGTGACTTTTGTCAAAAGTGTGTTAATCCAATAGCTAGTAAAATCAATTTATCAGATATCATATGTTTAGCATTATTCATTGTTCTTGAGTCTAATTAATTAACTCAGGTGCTATAGTTTTAGATTCTTTTTAGCTGTAAATTGACTACCTTAGCTCATTTATTAATTTTTGTAAACATATCCAACGTACTAACTCACGTGCCAAGAACTCCTTTTGCATTGTCCTATTCTTAAGTCTACTTACATTGTTCTATTTTTAAGTTTAATTATAGAATCACACTAAATCTTATGATTCCAAACATTGATCCTGATATCAACCTCTTATTAAATGATTTACATGAACCAAACAACAACTGTCATTACTACACAGCAGAACAGGCTAAAACACTACTCAAAGCCAACAATAACATAACTATCTTTAATTACAATGTCAGATCTCTAAGCAAACATTTTGATGACCTCACTGCATTATTAAACTCACTACAGGCCAGTATGTCCATCATTACTCTCACTGAAACCTGGCTAAAACCTCATACTACAGATATCTATGCCATTCCTAGTTACACAGCCATACACAATTGTAGGCCAGACCAACAAGGATGTGGCACAGCTATGTTATACTCAGACCAGATTGAATGTATCAACAATACATGCACAAGAGATGAACATGGAGAATATATAATAGCTAACTTTAAATCCAAATACGTACCTACAAAAACCTCTCACAGTTATAAACATCTATAGATTACCAGTCAAATATTAAACAATTTAGTGAAAAATTAGGAAGTATGATTACTGATGCACACATGAACAAAGACCACTTAATCCTCACAGGAGACTTCAATATAAACCTCCTACAAGATCAGGACCCACAAGTAACTGAATTCACAAACACTATGAGCAACTGCTTGCTGCTCCCGACAGTAACAAAACCTACAAGAATCTCTGAGACCTGTGCCTCTCTATTAGACCATACCTTGCGCTCAGTTTCAAGGTACTTGTCATCATGAAACCAATCAAAATTATCTCTATTTCTGTAATATATCTTCCATTCTATCACATGAGACCAAGAAAACGAGAATACAACCATAAATACCATACGAAAATTGACTGCAAAGTAGCTGTTTTAAACCAAAAACACAGTTTTTTTTTTTCCTCATTACACACTGTGTGGTGCAGGATTTTTTTTTATACTGCACACACTGACCACACAGACCCATTCTCTCACATCTAGGCCTACCAGCCTGTTTCCGCTTGATTTGAGGAAGCTAGAATTTAGGCGTACTAGTACATCAATAACCCTGGTGCGGAAGCCATACTAGTACAGCGAAAACCCTGAAAGGGTTAAGGACATGTGTGCAAAGTGGAATGAGTTGCAAACTTTTGTGGAAAAATATCACCCTGACCAAGCTGATACAAGCCGTAACTGCAACATGTTCAGTGACAATACCTTGTCCCATTTTAGGCAAATCTTAAAGAAACAGAACTTTCTGGACAGATTTTTTGTGCGACAGGGGTCCAGTGACTCTCAAGCTGGTCCTAGTGCCAGTAAAAGACAAAGAAGAGAAGTAACTCCGGATAGGGCTTTGATACCTGAAGTCCTTATGGAGGGGGATTCTCCTTCCAAACAATAAGCTCTCCTCTCTATCCCCTCCTCGCCTTCTTCCATACGTCAACAAGTCTTCAATAGAGGTATGAAATAGTGATTTAAATGTTCATTTATCCATTTCATTAGGGCTTTATATTTATTTCTCATTGCTTTCTGTATGTAAAACTATAGTAATTCTTTAAAAAAAATGTATTTTTTGTTAAGATTTTTGGGTGTCAACCCTCCGTTTTCGAGTACAGTAGATCGTCATTTAGCACGGTAGTTACGTTCCTGAAAATGTCGTGTTAGATAATTAAAAGAACTTATGGGAAAAATAAGGTTACGTTCCTGGGAGTCCCCAAAAAGCCAAACAAGTTTTTTTTAGACCAACAGATCTTACAAAAATAAAAGTGAATATGTAATTGTAGTTCATTATCATGATGTATTATGTTGTTTTTACTGCTTAAGACTACAAATGTAACAGAAATAATAGTATTTACCTTAAATTGTGGGTGCTGCTGTTTGTGGATGATTGTGAAGAGAGTGGAGAGTTATGCTGTGGCCCTACTGGGCTGAGGTGGATAGTAGAGGTTCTGGAACTGAAGTCGATGGTTGTACTGAGTGTCTAACTTTAAGTCATTGGAAGCAGTCAAGTCAGTAAGTCAGTCAGTCATTGAGTAAGTCAGTCAAGTCATTGAGTAAGTCAGTCAAGTCATTGAGTAAGTCAGTCAAGTCATTGAGTAAGTCAGTCAAGTCATTGAGTAAGTCAGTCAAGTCATTGAGTAAGTCAGTCAAGTCATTGAGTAAGTCAGTCAAGTCATTGAGTAAGTCAGTCAAGTCATTGAGTAAGTCAGTCAAGTCATTGAGTAAGTCAGTCAAGTCATTGAGTAAGTCAGTCAAGTCATTCAGTAATTACGTCAGTCAAGTAATTCAGTAAGTCAGTCAAGTCATTCAGTAAGTCAATCAAAGTCATTCAGTAAGTCAGTCAAGTCATTCAGTATGTCAGTCAAGTCATTCAGTAATTACGTCAGTCAAGTCATTCAGTAATTACGTCAGTCAAGTCATTCAGTAAGTCAGTCAAGTCATTCAGTAAGTCAGTCAAGTCATTCAGTATGTCAGTCAAGTCATTCAGTAAGTCAGTCAGTCATTCAGTAAGTCAAGTCAGTCATTCAGTAAGTCAGTCAAGCCATTCATTAAGTCAGTCAAGTCATTCAGTAAGTCAGTCAAGTAAGTCAAGTCATTCAGAAAGTCAGTCAAGTCATACAATAAGTCAGTCAGTCATTCAGTAAGTCAGTAAGTCAGTCAGGCAGTCAGTCAGTCACACAAACTTATGTTTACCTCTTTTTATGTGTACAAAGTAACACTTCATTACGGCCACAGGTTATGTCTTGTCTAATATCTTTGTTTTCTTCATTAATTCTAAGACTTAAATGCTTATACTTTTTCTTGCCACTTTGAGCAACACTGGTATGCCTACTGGATGTCACGATTGCTTGGCAGATACAAGATATAGTAATTTAAAGATCAAAACACAATTCACTCTCTCATTCTTCACAAACACAGCTGGCTTGTAGCAGAGGACTTTTTTTTGACGCGTATGAAATACGTAGGAATGCTGGGATGGTGGGGTCCGGGGTGGCTGAGGAAGGCCGGTGGTGTCCGCTGAACAACAACAAGGAGGCTGCTTGTGGGAATGGTTATTTGTTTTTCCTTCCCGCAAACTGTAAGTTTATTCAGGTATACACAGATACAGTTACAAAGATTATCATACATAGCAACATATGTGTAGAGAACCTAGGATAACCCAAAAGTCAGAGTGACTTATTTCCATTTTGTCTGACTTTTTGGGTTATCCTAGGTTCTCTACACATATGCTGCTATGTATGATAATCAATGTAACTGTACTTACCTAATTATGGTTGCAGGGGTCAAGACTCAGCTCCTGGCCCCATGTATCTGAATAAACTTACTTACAGTTTGCGGGAAGGAAAAACAAATTCCCTTTTCCTCTAAACACGAGGATTGGGCATACACTTGAAATCACCTGATGCATTACCGAAAAGGAGCAAGGTGAAGCGATCCTTTGCTGTCTTGAAGCCTGGTGAACTTTTCTCTTGCTGACTGATATAAGTTCGTGTTGGCATTTTCTTCCAGAAAACACTTGTCTCGTCAGCATTAAACACTTGATGTGGCTCATAGCCACCCTCAGTAGGACACCCACTGACTCAATGGTTTAACCCACCGCAGGCTACCGTGCGTTCAAAAAATTTTCCCCTCCCGCGAACAGTGTAATATTTTTACGTCGTGTTAGATAATAATGTGCCGCAATTCTTCAATCGTGCAATACCCATAACGTGCAACATAATCTCATGCTAAATGACGATCTACTGTATCTCCGTTATCGGTGATTTCAGTTTTCGGGCACTTTTTTCGTGGAAATATTGCCTCCGTTTTCAGTGATTGGCTCAGTTTTCGTTCATGGTATGGAACCTGTCCAGTGCCCAGCGCACATACAAAGCCCGCCTCCCATGCACATTCTCAGGAGGTGTAGCATTGTTTCAGGTTGAGTGAACATTATCCTGCGAGTTCATACAAAACATTTCTTAACCCTTTACCGGGCACTCCCTGGAAAATGATAATTTCGAAATTATTTCATATGAGTCGATAGAGTAGCTCAATGTAAGGATAATGAGCCCATATATTTGAAATTCTAAAAATAACTTTTCGCGCAATTGCCAATATTCAAGGACCGTCTGTAGACGGTCCCGACCGTAAAGGGTGTCAAATTCTGAGTGTTGCAAATTTGCAATTGTTAATAAAACACCAAATAAGTATTTTTCTATTTTATTTTACTAATATACAATATCAAAAACACAAATGGAACTTGTTTCCAAACATTTTGTAAGTATTAAAAAAATATAAACATGAACCAAAAAGAAAGATGCACACATTGCAAAGGGATAAAACTTTCAAGTCCCATATTCCTGAATTCCAAGAGTAAAAACAATCATTATAGATGACTACTTGCTAGAATGATAGGCTGTGAAGCAATTTTTATCCTTCCTAATGCATAGGTTAACTTTGCATACTGAACAGAAAAATGATGTTGTGACATGATGTTTCTTTGTGCTGCAATACTTGCATGACAATATTTTTCCAACTGTTGGCAAGTGACCTAGCATTTTATCCAACCTCACACTGTCATCAGGCCTAGCTGCACTTTGGTACTGCACTGGAGATGGCAATTGCAAGGCTGGCAAACCATCATCACTGTTAGCACTGGAAGTACTTGTTGAAGGTCTTGGACTTGATCTTATGTTACAGCGTCCATACTTTTGTCCTTTGGATCTTGCAGTGACAGAGACATCAAGCCGGAATTGCTTCAGTGGCATGCATTTGGTTTTTAGTGACCGACAATCACGGCAGTAAAGAAGCCATGCATTCACAAGAGAGAGATCAATAACATAGGCAAACAGCCGCATGTACCAACGTTTAGATTTCATAGGGGTTTTGTACATATGTACCAACATATTACTTTTGTCAATACCTCCCATGTGTGCATTATAGTTCTTGATGACTGCAGGGCACTGGAAGTTGTCTTTAGTCTTAGATTCCTTGTTATATCTTTGAATAAGAGTCACAGGTTCCACTCCCACATCATTTGTCACTAAAGTCACAGCTTTGTTGTCCTTCCACCTTACAACAAGGATACTATCATTGGTTTTGAAGTCAAAAGTGCCCCTGGGCACTATGTTCTTTCCATTTGTTTGACAGGCATCAGTTCTGGTATACCACATCTATTTTCACGTACTGTTCCAGTGTACCTGCAGTTATACTTGTCTCTTAGTACCTTGACCAAAGGTAGACTTGAAAAGAAATTGTCAGCATAGATTGCTGATGTCTTTCTTTGCTGAGAGTTGTTGCAAGTACCAGAACAATCTTTGAACTTATTGGTAGTTTATTTTCTTCATCTGGCAGCTTTATGGGATGGTTTTCAAAAGTCGTTTTGCCTTCATACATGATTATATCATGTATGATTCCATCTTCACTTCCACGACAAAATAGTTTGAAACCCCATTTGTCTGGTTTGGTTTTGATGTACTGCCTGAGGTTTCCAGCAGTTTTACCCTTGAAACCAACCATTACTTCATCAATAGACTGCCTGGGTGTAGCTGCAACTTGCAAGCAAGCATTAGTTAGTGCTGTGTAAAGAGGCCTTATTTTGTGGAATCTGTCCTTATGCCTGTGGGTGTTATTATTGAAATGAACTGTACGCCTAAGCAACCTAAAACTTTTAGATGACATGACTTCTGCAACCTGGATTACCTTAGTAGAACTTGCCCAATAGTCATCTAGGGATGGGTATGAAGAAATACCCATAAACAACAGAATACCTATGAACTGTATTATTTCTTCACAATCTGTTACAAAAGTAGTATCTATGTTTTTTTGCTTGGCATACAAATTGGTTTGATATGTCATGCTTTCTATCATATTTGGGGTAAAAAACTTGCTAAAATAATCAAATGGACACTTAATTGCAAGAGGCTTTTCATGTTCGTATACAGGCAAAGAGTCATTAGTGATGTCATCCTTCGTCCAAACAGTCTGAGCTTGAACAGCAAGCTCATCATGAAGATCTTAATAATAATAATAATAATAATAATAATAATAATTTTTATTTCAATGCATGTTACAAGTGTACAATGTTATTGGTAGTTACAAATATAATACAATTATAAAACTGTAATGCAAGGAGAGCCACTGGCATGCCATGGCATTAGGGGCAGTTTATTCTAGAGACTTATTCACTAAGTACTTAATGCTAAAGAAATTGATTGAGTTTATTCTAGTTCTATATTATTTAAATTATTAAATGGTTATACATACTATTTAAAGACAATACAAGAGAAATTGGTTGAGTTTAATCTAGTTGTAGAATTTATTTCAAATTACAGTATGTTGATGCTATACTAGTATAATAACAATACTAGAAATAGTTTTTAGAGTTTCATCTAGGTATAAAGCTGTTGGTCTTTTCCCCGTACCTACACACAAATGTGTTGATATGCACCCGCTAGACCACCTCTCTCGCTCCCTAACATACGCACCAAAGTGTTCTTAACAAATAGCCCTAACATCATCCACGGAAAATCGATCAATCCCAGCCCTCCCCGCCGTTCAGGTAAAGACACCACATCACGATGCATCCAGTGACAACCGCTCCCCAGATATACCGATACACCTGATCTAAAATCCGCTCGTTTCCACCATACACAGAGGGTAATACTGCACCACATGCCATACTTTAGGAAACAATACACAATTGGATACTATGAGTTAACCCTCCAGCGTGCAGCGTCCCTATCCTTTTAATAACTTTCTCTGCTACCGCTCGTGAATTCAATACCTGTGCATTCCTGATACTATCTGTATGTATAATACCACATATGGTTAGCTGATCCCTAACTGTCCACGAACAAGTAGAAGGCATCTGTTCCTTCGTCCAGGACTCCACTAACAACAATCCTGACTTACTAAAATTACTTCGCATCCCTGTCGCGGTACCGAATACACGAATCACATCGGACATCCCTATTATACTTTTTACATCACGCACCAGGATAGACGTGTCATTAACGTAGCCTACGATGTCCCTCGGCTCGTACGTTGGGGAGAAAGGACGTGGTACTAAATGATAACTGGTTACCGCTTTATAAAATGGATTCTGTAGGAGTGCAAATAGTATTTGGGATAACGGGCAACCCTGACGGATCCCGCGCCTCAACTCTAGGCGACGCCCTAATCTTCCATTAACCTGAACTCGGAAACTTGCCCCACGATACAAAGTTTGTGTCCACTGTATTATGTCATTTCCAAACCCTTGTCGTTCCATCAACTCCCATAATGCTGTATGTTCAACGTTATCGAACGCAGCTTTCCAATCCAATGCGAGAATACTACCACCACTGCGATGCTGCTGACACTATGATAAAATCACTAATACACCCCTGACCGTGATGCATCGAATGCCCTGGTACTCCATATTGTCCACTGAGTAAGACCTTGTCCAATACCGTCTTCAATCTATTCGCCAACACCTTGGCGAATAATTTATAGTCAGCGTTCAACAGTGTTATTACTCGATAATCAGATAGCTCCACACACTCCGCCTTTTTAGGAACTAGGACCACGATTCCTGTACTCTGCGAGTCACTTAGCTGGCCACTCACCCTCATTTCGTTAATCAAACGCACAAGAAAATTTTTTAGCACCTCCCAAAACTCTAAGTAAAACTCGCAAGGGAGACTATCGCTTCCCGGCGACTTACTGACATTCATCCCACTGAGTGCCGCCCACACCTTCGCAGTATGAATGGGTGCACCAAGTTCTCGCCGATCGTCCTCACTTAGCTGACTCGCTTCCCAATCCTTAACTACTTCTAAAGCTTCACGACAGACGCCGTTACTGTCGCACGTCGAGCCAAAATGCTCGTCTGCATAAGCCCTCATGCCTTCAGTGCTCGTGAGGACCGTCCCTACGGAGTACTCTCCCACATCTTGCTGTTCCCGTAAACTCGTTAGTCATCGCCGTATGACGTTTACCCTGCTCGCGAAGAACGTAAGCCGACGGCTGATTGTCCCACAAAACCTCTTCTAAACCAGCTGCTACTCGGGATTCATTGAACAACACATTTTGTAACTCGCGGATCTCCTCTTTCAATGCACGTATGGACGCCACTGGATACGTCACTCGCGGCATATAACATTCTTTCAATTGAGACCTGAGATAGTTTAACCTACCATACCGCAACCTGCTGACCTCCTTACCCACTGAGCGAAAGAATGTCTGAATGGCAGGTTTACCCTCGCTCTCCCACCACACTCCCGAGATGCTTCCTAGTTCCCCACACTTGCTTCCACATACAGTGGACCCCCGAGTATCGTAATTAATCCATTCCAGGAGCTAGTACTTAACACGAAGTTTACGAAATTCGAACCATTATTTCCCATAAGAAATAATGTAAATACAATTAATCCGTTCCACAAAAAAATATTCACATACTAAATTAAAAACAATATATATATATATATATATATATATATATATATATATATATATATATATATATATATATATACAGTGGTACCTCGACTTACGATGGTCCCCAAACTCACCCTTTTATGTAAGTTTATTTTTTTAAACGCTTTTGTAAGTGTAATTTTGGGGATCTAAAAGGACTAGTCTATTTTATATCATTCCTTAAGGGGATAAATTTGTTTAGTAATGGCACTTGAACAGTATTCTGGAATGAAAAAATATCGTAAGTCGAGGTACCACTGTATATATATACACAGTGGTACATCGAGTTACGATGGTCCCCAAAATCGCCCTTTTATGTAAGTTTATTTTTTTAAATGCTTTTGTAGGTATATTTTTGGGGGTGTAAAAGGACTAGTCTATTTTACATTATTCCTTATGGGGATAAATTCGTTTGGTAATGGCACTTGAACAGCATTCTCGAACGAAAAAATATCATAACTCGAGGTACCACTGTATATATATATATATATATATATATATATATAGTGGTGTCTTTATATATATATATATATATATATATATATATATATATATATATATATATATATATATATATATATATATATATGTGGTGTCTTTATATATTTATATATACACACACACACACACACACACACACACACACACACACACACACACACACACACACACACACAGTATGATTAGCGTTCCGTTACCTTAACAAGGAATCGTTCAAGACACTGTATACCGTGTACGTCAGGCCCATACTAGAATATGCAGCACCAGTCTGGAACCCACACCTGGTCAAGCACGTAAGGAAACTAGAGAAAGTGCAAAGGTTTGCGACAAGGTTAGTTCCACAACTCAGGGGTCTGTCTTATGAAGAAAGGTTGAGGGAAATAGGACTAACAACACTGGAGGAAAGAAGGGTCAGAGGAGACATGATAACGACATACAAAATACTGCGGGGAATTGACAAGGTAGATAGTGACAGGTTGTTTCAGAGAGGGAACACAGAAACAAGGGGACACAACTGGAAGCTGAAGACTCAGATGAGTCAAAGGGATGTCAGGAAACATTTCTTCAGCCACAGAGTAGTCAGGAAGTGGAATGGACTAGAGAAAGATATAGTGGAGGCAGGAACCATACATAGTTTTAAGACAAGGTATGATAAAGCTCATGGAGCAGGGAGAGCAGAGACCCAGTAGCAGACAGCGAAGAGGCGGGGCCAGGAGCTGAGTCTCGACCCCTGCAACCACAATTAGGTGAGTACAATTAGGTGAGTACGTACGTGTACACACACACACACACACACACACACACACATACATTTATATTTACTTACCTTTATTGAAGAGTTGCAGGCATCTGGAAGGTAGAGTTGCTGATAGGGGCAGGGAGTTAGTGGTTGGAAGGGGAATCCCCCTCCAAAAGGACTTCAGGTAACAAGTCCCTCTCTGGAGTTACTTCCCTTCTTGGTCTTTTAATGCCACTAGGACCAGCTTGAGAGTCGCCAGACCCCTGCCTGGTAAAGTAACTTTCCAGAGTCCTCTGTTTCTGGCGACCCTTCAACACTTTCTTGAAGTGCGACATGGCTCTGTCACAGAAGTGGCTGCACAGAAGGCTCATTTCAGCTTGCTCAGGGTGGTGTCTTTCAACAAATGTCTGCAACTCATTCCACTTTGTACACATCTCCTTAAGCACTGAAGAGGGCACCTCCTTCTGTCTCTCACCCTCCTCCTTTGAAGCAATAACCTCAGCTGTGGTCTGTTGCTGTTCCAGATGAAGCTCTTGCAGCTCTTCAGTTGTTAGCTCTACCCTGTGCTCCTTCACCAACTCTTCCACATCCTCACCACTCACCTCCAACCCCAGGCTGTTCCCCAATGCCACAATAGAGTCCACAACAGGCACAGGGTCGTCAGGGTCAAGGTCAGGGTCAGCCTCAAATCCTTCAAAATCCCTCTGTTGGACACAACCTGGCCACAATGGTCTCCAAGCAGAGTTCAAAGTCCTGGAAGTCACTCCCTCCCAAGCCTTACCTATAAAGGCGTATGCAATGCACAATGTTGAAGTGATCTTTCCAGAACTCTCTTAGGGTCAACTCAGTGTCCGAGGTCACTTCAAAGAACTTTTCAAACAGTGCTTTGGTGTACAGTTTCTTGAAGTTGGAAATGACCTGCTGGTCCATGGGCTTGAGGAGAGGAGTGGTGTTAGGAGGCAAGAACTTCACTCTGATGAAATTAAACTTGTCAGACAAACCCTCTTGCAAGTTGTGAGGGTGAGCAGGAGCATTGTCCAGTATCAGGAGGCACTTTAGTGGCAATTTCTTTTCCAAGAGGTATTTCTTCACAGTAGGGCCAAACACTCCAGTCACCCATTCCTTGAAAATCTCCGTAGTGACCCATGCCTTGGTGTTAGCCTTCCAATGCACACACAAATTATTCTTGTCAACACTGTGATTCTTGAAGGGTCTGATATTTTCATAGTGATACACCAGTAAAGGCTTCACTTTAAAATCCCCACTAGCATTAGAACAAAACATGAGAGTTAGCCTGTCTTTCATAGGCTTGTGTCCTGGCTGTGCCTTTTCCTCATGAGTAATGTAGGTCCTGTTGGGCCTTTTCTTCCAAAACAGGCCTGTTTCATCACAGTTAAACACTTGTTGGGGGAGGAATTGTTCAGCCTCTACGAACCCCTGGAATTCATGCACAAATTTTCAGCTGCACGTTTGTCTGAGCTGGCTGCCTCACCATGTCTCACAATACTGTGTATGCCACTACGTTTCTTAAACCTGTCAAACCAGCCTTTGCTGGCTTTAAAATCACTTGCCTCACCACTGGTTGCAGGCATTGTCTTGACAAGATCTGCGTGCAACTTCCTTGCCTTTTCACAAATTATCGCCATGGAAATACTATCACCCGCTCTCTGTTTTTCATGGATCCACACCAACAACAACTTCTCAACCTCATCCACTGTTTTCGATCTATTTTTCGTTAACATATCAACCCCTTTTGCAACATTAGCTTCCTTGATCTCATTTCTCTTTGCCAGGATAGAGCTGATAGTAGATGGGGTTTTGTTGTACATCCTGGCAAGATCACTCAGACGTACGCCACTCTCATATTTTTCTATAATCTCTTTCTTCAGTTCGATGGTGTTCCTCACTTTCTTTACCACAGGGGTGCCACTAGGAAGCTTTGGACCCATGGTGACTTATTTCACAGTGACAATCACTAAACCACCAAAAAAAACACCAAATGTAGTGTGAATGTTTGAAAGAGTGCGCTAGGTAATGTTCTCTCAATGGTAAACAACGCTTCACTGGCAGCGTCCTGCGTCCCGCGCAGGCGCGGAGCAGGCGGACAGGTCTAATACGTTACGAAACACGAGCCATTTTACGATTCTCGAAATCGAAAAAAGCTTACGAAACACGATGTTTACGAAATAAGAACCTTACGAAACTCGGGGGTCCACTGTACTAGCAAACAATACACGTATTTCCTGCTCTCGTAATAAGCTAACATTTAACTTCCAATACCTCAGAAACAAACGTGGTAAACCCTCCCACGACAATCGCGTCACCACTGCCCGATGATCAGTAAATGGAACCGCGCATGTTACCACGCGCATGACAACCACTAGTGACGTTACATACACTCGATCAAGTCTTGCGGCATATTTCTGCCGCACGTACGTGTGAGCTACTCCTCCTACAATGTCTCCGCCAACATCTCGCAACCGTACTCCACGTATTAAATCGCCTAAAAATTCTGAATAAAATCCATGACCCCGTGGTTCAACATCCCTTCTTCTCGCTACACAATTCCAGTCACCACCCACGACTGTGACCACGGGCAGTGACTGAAACATATAAACTAGCGTTTCACGAAGAAACGCGTTTTTCACTCGCACGTCGCTATCGGCAGGTCCGTAGACACCAAGAAACCCTACTGTCACAGTTCCCCACCATCCTTCAACGCGCACTACTCAACCATCGGGACTCGTGACACTCCGTCGACACCGGAAAGGACTGGTTTCGCGGATTCACACTGCCACTCCACCTTTCAACCGTAATGAATGCGCACCATATACCACATAACCACGCACACACAAGTCATCCACAACACGAAAGTTATGTTCTTGAACGAAGGCTACGTTGACGTCGTACTGTCGCAAGAACTGCTCAAATTCACACCTTTTATACGCATCATTCAACCCATTCACATTAATAGTCACACTGGAATTGAAAATAGGAGGTTTCCCTCTGGATACTCCACGGGGATGATAACACTGCCTGACCTCAGAAGACTCAGACTCGCTCTGCTCCACTACACGCCCTTGCTGTTGTGTGGACGAGCAATCGTGGGCAAGTGGCCCCATCCACGTTTTTTTCCCTGTGCGTTGACCCGGGGTAATATCATCCTCACCATCTGACATGTCCGCTGCACGCTTACGGGAACCTGCATCGACCACCATCTCACTTGCAGTCAGCCCCACAGGATGCACCTCCACATCCACTACTAGAGTCGTCGCCGCTTCCGGGGTGACTATGCCTCCCCTTATACAATTATTCTCAGTTTCTGACCCTGCTGGTGATGATGGCGGTGCTACACACTCTTCTGGTACGTGAAAGAACTCCGGAAAACCTGGGAGATATGTTCCACACCAGTCTCAACACCACCGCATCCATCTGATCTCCTCCGATGTCATCCACGACACCGCCAGACACCCCACCAGTTAGGGTCACACACGTCTCCTCCACTAATGCTTGTAACTCCACCTCGTCGCTCCAAGCCTGCTGTGCAGGTACGTCACTTCTTGTCCACTGATGTGCCGCCTCAGATGTCTCTGATTTTGCCGGTGGCTCCTTCGCGGTGGCGGGCTTCCGCCGACGATCACACTGACTGGCTATGTGATCATACGATGCACACAGCCGGCACGTACGCCGCTGCCCAGCATACGTGACATATAGCTGTGTGCGGAAGGCCGCCAGCACCACATACGAAGGAACGGGGTGTTGTAGAGTCATCTTCACAGAATATGTGCCGTTCGGCTTACCTACATACGGACCTTCTTTCCACCATCCCGCCCTCGTATAATGCACAGTCCCTTACTTTGCAAAAGCACTCTTGATCACATAATCATCTGATTCAAATGGCACGTTACGTAGGGTAAGCCAAGTGAACGTACGTGACACATCATGGAGGCACACAGCCACGGTCGGCGTCACCTGGTATCGTACCTCCTGGTGCTTGGCCACCACTTCCTCGTAGGCAACAGATGATGTCAACTTGACAAACATACGCGAGGCTCCGTTTAAGGATACGCCGTACAAATCCTCGTCCATAATGTCGTAGGTCTCACGAATGATACGGGGCAAGAGAACTTCTGCTGCATGTCCCAAAATGGTGCCTTGCAAGAGCTCAACGCAGACTGTGTTGATTCTCTTCAGGTATCCAGCCGCCATTGTGAAGTTCACAATTTTCCCCGCCAGAGGGCTACCAACAGAGATTACCCGTCCGCACGCCACCAAAGCTGAGTGGCAACTGGTTTTCTCGTATTACTAGTGCTCAATTGCTGATACCACTACCTCATCCTTACTTTTGCATATCCTCTTTCAAAGCTCATGAATGCAGATACTGACCCCAACTTTAATCTCCTGTCTTATTGCAATAATAATCAATATTATTATGAATTATTATTACAATCCCAAGGGTTATACAGCATATTCTTCTGAAAATAATTGTTTATTACACAGCAAATCAAGCAAAAACTGTTCTCGGCAACACCAGGAATATATCAACATTCAGTTATAATGTTAAATCCCTGAGCAACCACTTTGATGACCTCACAGCACCCCTAAATTCTTTAAATGCTAACATAACCTTTACTATTCTTACTGAAAGTTGGTTTAAACATGAAATTAGAGATATATCTTTCGTGGGTACATAATCAGTCATAACTGCAGGCCTCATCAAATTGGGGATGTACTGCAATCTATTATCCTAATGAATAAATATGTAGTAACTCTACATGACACTGAGTAAATTTTAGAAGTATAGTCTAGTCTAAGGTTAGCTCACGATGCTATGCATTCTTTGGTCCTTCAGTTTATTGTATATCCTGGGCATTAATACTGAAATTAATATTTGCTTCTGTATCTGACCAACATTTGTAATAACTGCTAAAAACATAAATTGTTTTACCAAAACAGTCAACATAGTTTGCACAAAATTCCATTAATAGTTAAAAGTAGTTAAAACCATTCCCAGCAAAGTAGAATAATCACTTAACGTAAAACCTGACTTTAAAGTCAATGTAATGTATGAATGAACGAATGAATGAATGTAAAACCTGTTATGAATAATACTTACTTAGCTAATTATTCCCACAACACTTACATTATAATGACCACGTAAACTAACTGCAATGCAATTAATTGTTTTAAATTGTTATCTCACTCAATTAGTTGCATTGCTGCAATAAATTGCTACAATTAATTGATATGTTCAACTTATACTCAAACTTTAAAACTTAGATATACAACTTTACTTATTTTATAAATTATCAACCATAACTTTTATTATTTTATTATTATTATTGCTTTAATTTGTTTAATCTGATTTAATTAATTTTATAATGAAGACAAAAGTACAAAACTATGTTCAAATTTCATAGCTTAAATACTCACCTTTACTCATTGTATACTATCTACAAAAATTCTTAAATTTAGTTTTAATTTAATTTTTTAAGTCTGCCCAAAATCCCTGCATACTAGGGTTTTTGGCATGAAAACCTCTTTACCTCAATAACCAAATGAATTCTTTGTATCATGTCCAAATAAAAATTTATTATTATATTATTATTATAAAGTTTATTATTTTATAAGGTTCCCCAAAAGGCCTGCATAACCAGATAAATTAATAATAATACAGATCTTTTATTCTCAAGACATGTACAAGGTATACAGGCCTAACTGACATTGACATACTACTTTATATAGAAAGCCCCCTCGTTATGCAGAACACTGGCAAAATATCAATTTTGTCCCCAGGATGCGACCCATTATGTACCTCTGTAATCTTTTGACTACCCCCTCACAGGATGGGTATGGGGTGCATAAAAAGATATCAAACTAACTAACTTTTTGATTTCCCGGTTTAACGATAACTTGTTGTCTACTAACCATTTGCTGCAGGACCCCAGTTCCAGTGTTACTACATGTTATCTTGTTGGTCTTTACCTACTAAAAAGGCGTCATCAGGTAGGGATTTTGCCCTTAAATGGGCATATCATTTACATAACACAGGAATAATAAGGGACGCAGAATACTACCTTGGGAACTCCCACATGCTATGGCAGTGGTTCTGTTTCCCTGTTTTGTTGATTTTGAAAATTTGTTTCCTATTGCTAAGATAGGACTTAAACCAGTCTATTGAACCTTGCCAGGTAGTATTCTGGGTCCCTTTTATTCCTGTGTTATTAAATGATATGCCCATCAGTGTCAAGTGCAAACTCCTACTATATGCTGATGACAGTGCTCTGTTAGTGTCTACCTACCTGGAGAGAATTCCAGGGTCAACGCCCCCGCGGCCCGGTCTGTGACCAGGCCTCCTGTTGGACCAGAGCCTGATCAACCAGGCTGTTACGCTGGCCGCACGCAGTCCAACGTACGAACCACAGCCCACTGATCAGGTACCGACTTGAGGTGCCTGTCCAGTGCCTGCTTGAAACAGCCAGGGGTTTGTTGGTAATCCCCTGATGTATGCTGGGGAGGCAGTTGAACAATCTTGGGCCCCTGACACTTATTGTGTTGTCCCTCAACGTGCTAGTGGCACCCCTGCTCTTCATTGGGGGATGTTACATCGCCCTGCCGAGTCTTTTGCTTTCGACGGAGTGATTTTTGTGTGCTTTGGTACTAAGCCCTCGAGAATTTTCCATTGTATATAATAATGTATCTCTCCCGCCTGCGTTCTAGGGTACAGGAGGAACTTCCGTTCCCAGTAGTTGAGGTGGTTTATCGCACTTATGCGTGCTGGGGGAAGGTTCCCCCTCTGCACATTTTCAAGGTCAGCAATTTCCCCCGCCTTGAAAGGTGCAGTTAGTGGCAGCAAATTCCACCCCAGATAGAACAAGGATTTAAAGTGTCAACATGGGCTTGGTGTTGTGATAAAACACAGGCCTCATTTCTAGGCTTTATTGAACAAAAAAATCCATGGTACATGTCTGCAACAGAAGAAAATACATCTAATGACTGCTGCTGCAGGACAGGTGATGTAAGGGCATATGTCCTCAGAAAATATAGCTATTTGGGACATATTTAAGCTTACCATGTAATCTGCATCACGAATGATTTGGTAAGAGCGAGACCACACGCCAGCTGGGCCATCGCCGTACTGTTTGTTGTTATTGTTAGGGGCCCCCGAGGTGGTGCCGTATTGTCCTGCTGCGGCTCTCCACAAGAGCGGTATCACTACAATCTCCCCCCTTTTAAAATATCAGATACAGTAACCTCCAAACGGTTAGGTGGGTGACGGTACGTCCAGACCTTCGTAAATTTTTGGCCTCTTCACCGGGTTCGGTATTTTCAGCGGGTTTGACTATCTACTGGAGCGGCATCCTCTATTTCAATAGGGTAGCCTGAAAAGGCTTCCCCGGAGAAACCGAAGCATCTTTCCAACATCTATTGGGTATCTTGAGATTCCGCACTAACATTGGTTTCAACTGGGGCTAAGTGTCTTTGGGAGATACAGTAGTCTCTTCACCATTTTGGTAGCGAATGTGGGCATAATGCGGATTAGCTTGTAGGAGCTCTACCTCTTCCACTAAAGGATCCGTCTTGTTCATCCTACGGTGACTTTCAGGAGAATGGGTCCAGGGTGACATAACCAGGTGGGCATGGAGGCTCCCGTAGAGGAACGACGTGAATAGTTGAAGAGTCCTCATGAGGGGTAGCATTAGTAGCTGTGCACAGCAATGATCTAATAGATGAAGGGCATCAGGTAAGACAGTCTGCCAGTGTTGAACAGGTAGATTGCGAGATTTCAGTGTCATTGTAACTGACTTCCATATAGTACCATTGAACCGCTCCACTTGACCATTGCCTTGAGGGTTGTAGTTTTTTGTTCCCGCTGCAAGCAATCCCTTTGTTAGCCAAAAACCCCGAAGTTCATTACTCATGAACGAGGATCCCTGTCTGAATGGATATAGGCCGGATACCAAAAAAAAAGCGAATAACTGGGAAAACAACTGATGACAGTTGAAGCGTCATATTTACAGGGGAAAAAAAGGAAACCTAGAATATTCATCTACTATGTTAAGGAAATACCTATTCTGGTTTATGCTTGGTAGAGGTCCTTTGAAATCTATATTCAGTCTCCCCGAAGGCTTGGCTTTTATGAGATGATTTTTTCTGGCGGGGGAAAGTTTGGCTTGCACTCTGCAAACATACTCTGCATTTTTTTGATCACTTGTCGCACCTCTTCCACTGAGTGGGGGATATTCTTAGATTTAAAAAAAAGATACGCTGAATTTTTGGGCACAAGGCCTTGTGGAGCCCCCGGGGAGTGATTGCAAATCAGGGCATGCTGCTCCACAGTGGGACCAAAAAGAATGCATCAGGTGAAATTTTTTTTTTCACCCGGTCGATACAGAATATCAAAGTTATAACACGATAGTTCCATCCTCCAGCGTAATATCTTGTCATTCTTGATCTTCTTTTGTGCTTCTTGTCAAACATATACATCACGGACCGTTGGTCCGCCCCACGGGAAAAAGTCCCCGAAAAATGCCTCCAGTGGCGAACTGCTTCTAATCCTGGGCTTCCTTTTCTACAGCAGTTTTGCACTTCTCTGATCCTTGAAAAGTTCTTGAAAAGAAAGAAAAAGGGGCGTCCTGCCTGAGATAGGACTGCAGCAATGGAAAACCCCCGATGCATCCGTTTCCACCTCAAGGGAGGGACTCATCAATGGCCTGAACTACTAGTTTTCAATATCCTGTTTGAGAGATAAAAACAGTTTTTCCCCTTTTTCACAGGAAATGGGGGGAGCACTCAGTGGGCGAACTTTTACTTTGAATAGTTGTAGATCCACTGTGAGTAATAAGCAAAAAGACCAAGAGTTTTTTTGGGGTCCCTTTTTTCGGGGGTTTGGGGAAATTCCCGTGAGGTCGAAGTTTTTTTAGGGTCTGGGGATATTGCACCTCCTTCCACCAAAAAACCAAAAGGGGGTGTTAAGCCTTTTAGGGGGAAAAAATGCACTTTTTTTTCATTGTAACGGGGTATTTTCTTTTTTGGGAGTTTCCCAAAAAAATTATTAAGGTTTGCATCATGTTCCTCCTGGGTCTTGCCACAAATGGTAAAATTATCTAAATATGCATAAGTTCCCAAAATTCTTTCCTGAATAGTGAATCCAAAATTTTTTTTAAACAGGCCCCCCCCTTGGCCCCAAAAAAGGGGCTCTGGTAAACTGATAGAGGCCGTCACTTAGCCGGGGAAACCCGTGTATGGTTTATCTTCATTCCTTATGGGGGCTTGATGATAGGCATTTGTAGATCAATTGCAAACACATAGTACTGAGCAATTTTGTTCACTTTTATCAATTCATTTGGGGGGCCCCATCAAAAAATGTAAATTTGTTGATTGTCTCAGAATAATGATAGCCAGCCTCCTTTTCCCCCATAATCATCCTTGACAACAACGACCTGTGCACGCCCCCGGAGAATTACTTTTTTTTCTATAATACCCTCCTTCAGCAACCTCTGAGTTTCTTTTTTCAATGAACATCCTATCTTCATAAGAATAGCGGCGTGACTTAGCTGATATAGGATGAAAAACCGCAGTAAGATTTGCAAAATTTTGGGGGTTTTTCCCCCTTTAAAAGCTAAGACCACAGACAACGAGGGGGGGGCAGTTCACCTCCATATGTTAAGGTAACACTACCATGACCCCTTTTGGGAAAATCCTGCCCAAAGGGGGTCACATCAGAGCACAGTTGTGGCAGAACAGAAAAAGTACATCCGATAACCCCCGTCATTAACTCTAAGGTTTACCACAAAACCCTAACGTCTGAATTAGAGAGAGATGTTGATTTTCCGGAAACGGTACCGGGGTGAGTGATGTACCGTCAAGGGTGGCTTTTAAAATACGTCAATTTTTATAAAACCCCCTGAGCTGCCACTGTCAATCAGACCATTCTTCTGTTCCCCCTTTTTTTTAACACTTTCACAACGCCTTTGACAGTGAATTTGGAGCAGCCGCAGAAGTCACTGTTGCCAGAGTCGCCTGGTGGAATGCATAGAAGCACTAGCTCTTTTTTATGTATTTGGAAGACATCTTTAGCAAAATGACCTTTCTTATGGCATTGATGGCACATTGCTTCACGAGCCGGACACTTTGGAGTGGATGTTTTAAAAACCACAAAAAAAACACTTTGTGCCCCAGCTGCTGTCACTGAAGCAGGTTCCATGGTAACCTCATTAAAAGAGTCTTGGTCGGGAGTTACATCCCTTTCCACTGAGAAGGCTGGGTAGTACTGTACAATTTTAAAAATTTTTTTGAGCTGAATCTAATATCTTTTTTGGTCAAAAGGGGGGGGGGCTAAGTCCCGAGTTTTATTTCCCCAAAAAAACCCGCCTTATTATTGGTGATTGCAGGCCACTGATAAAAAACATCCCCGATGGACTCTTCACAATACTGAGAAGTTTTCACCGCCGGAAGTTACAGTCCTTACCTAATATTTTCAGTGCTTGAAAGTATTCCTCTAAGGATTCACCAATCTGCTGGCGGCGAGTTGCAAGACGATATCGTGCAAAGATTTCATTTGTGGGGGGAATATACTGAGACTTGGGGGCATTGATAGATCTTCAAAAGGGGGTTTCACTCAGAAATAAAAATTTATAGATTTTAGGTGACACAAAGTTGATGAGCAGGCTTAGGTTTTATCTTTTAAAAATTTCCCGAGGAAAGGCTCTCAAGAAGCGGGGAAAAAATTAAACCAGTGCTTCCATTCCTGGGGCAGCCGTTGATACACTGGGGTCAGGTCTACCCCTTTTTGGGTTTTAGAAACGCTCCATTTTTTCTGTGTGTCTAGATCAGAATCGCCACCAGGTGCCCCCCATATTTGTGTTCAATAAATTGTTGTGATAAAAACACAGGCCTCATTTCTAGGCTTTATTGAACACAAAAACCATGGTACATGTTTTTTAAAAGAAAAAAAACATCTAATGACTGCTGCTGCAGGACAGGTGATGTAAGGGGATATGTCCTCAGAAAAGCTATAGCCCGGCGACATATTTAAGCTTTTTATGTAATCTGCATCACGAATGTATTTGTGTAAGAGCGAGACCACCGCCATGCTGGGCCCCCCCCCGTACTGTTTGTTGTTATTGTTAGGGGCCCCCGGGGGTGGTGCCGTATTGCCTGGGTGCGGCTCTCCACAAGAGCGGTATCACTTACATTTTGGGGGCCCTGGTTTTGAAGGTTCTCAGATCCATCCTGCCCTTTTTTTTGCAGATGCAATTGCTACATTGTTATGGTCCTTGAAGGTGAGATCCCCCTGACATGATCACTCCCCAGGTCTTTGACATTAGTTTTTCGCTCCATTGTGTGGTTGGAATTAGTTTTGTACTCCGATGAGTTTTTTTAAATTTTTTCACGTTTTCCGTATCTGAGTAATTAAAATTTTTCATCATTGAACTTCATATTTTTTTTTTCAGCCCATTTAAAGATTTGATTTATGTCTGTTGGAGTCTTGCAGTGTCTTCAACGGGTGGACACTGTCATACAGATTCCGGGGGGTCATCTGCAAAGGAAGACACAGCACTGTGGCTTATACCCCCGTCAATTTTTTGATATGAGGATGAGGAATAGGGGGGGGGCAAGTACTGTGCCTTTTTGGAACAGGGGTTTTTTACAGTAGCTGCCTCAGACTTTACTCTGTTGACTACTCCCTTTTTTTTTTTACATGTTGGGAAATTTTAGATCCATCTACCAACTTTTCCCGTTATTCCTTTATCACGCATTTTTTTGCTATCACACCATGGTCCCTTGTCAAACTTTTGAAAAAATTTTTTGTATATAACATCTGCATTCTGTTTATCTTCTAGAGCATCCAGGACCTTGTCGTAGTGGTCCAGTAGTTGGGACAGATAAAAACGGCCTGCCCCCAAAAACCCCTGCTGTCCTGGGTTGTGCAATTGATATGTATCAAGATGGGTTTGCGATCTTGCTTTTTTAAAACCCCTTTTTTAAAGTTTTTTTTTGATAGGGGGCCAAAACGCAATTGGTCTGTAGTTCTTTTTTTCACTCCCCCCCTTTTTGGAGGGGGGTATGTTCTGTTTTTAGTAGCTGGGGGGCGATCCCAGTGTCCATGCCCCCCCTCCATGGATGTTAAAACATGTGATAGGGGCTTCTTGCGGTTCTTGAGAACACTGAGTTCCATGAGTCTGGGCCTGGGGGAGGCATGGGCATGTCTTTTATTGCCTTTTCGAAGTCATTTGGCGTCGTGGTGATGTAAAAAGAGGCATGCGTCTGTGGGTTTTGTGTCACTCTCATAAAAAAATCATTTGGGTTTTTGATTTTCAGTCTGGTTAGTGGCCTAAAAACGGGGGTCATCTGGGATTTGGAACGTGTCAGGTAAAGACCCACAAGATATAGCTAATGTATTAACACTGGAACTGGGGCCCCGCAGCAAATGGTTAGGGGGCAACAAACTATCGTTACATCTGGGGGGAAAAAAGGAGCCATCCCCTTTTCCCGAAATATAAACTGGGGAAGGAAAAAATTTTTTAAAGTCCGGTGTAAGGGGGGAAACCATCACTTCAGTTTCCTCAGTAAAAAATCGGGGAAAACCCTTTTTACTCATGCATGTCGGGGAAAAATTTATAGGGAACAGTGTAGTAAAGAAAGGAATGCCAGTGTCTCCCTACTGAGGCCCCCGGGGGGCCCTTTTTTAACCCTTTTACAAAGTCATATGGATTATGCTTGCTCTTCATGGTACTCTGCCTTGACAAAAAAACTGAAAAAAAAAGCCGCAAATCACCCAGAACAAAAAAATAAGATTCATCCTGGACCTGGGTCCAAGGAGCATGTAGGCCAGGATGAATTACAAAAATTGGATATGCTGAATGTTGAAGACAGAGTAAAACAACTTGTTTAATAAAATTTATAAAATTGCTCAAAACAGTGTCCATAATATTTTCCCCAAATTTTTTTCAAGGCTGGGAACCAAAGCAGTCATAGTACGGGGGGAAAAACAATTTTTTAGTACCCAAGTCGTGGCCGGCTTCAAACCCCTTTTTTTTGTACAGCAATGAAGGAAGGGGAAAAGACTGCCTGCCCTGTCAAAGAGTATAGCATGAGCCAGTTCAAGAAGAGACCCAAAAAAGGGACCTAATAAGGGCGACAGAAAGGGAGGGGGAATGATTTTTTTTTTTTTAGCTCATACATGTAAATGAAAAATTTTTTTTTCCTTATTCCTTTGTATTTTTTCCCTTTTTAGTATAATAACATATAACCCTTACTTTATTATTAAGGTATTAAATGGACCCCAATGGAAATAAGTCACTCTGGTTTTTTTGGGGTTTTCCCCAGGTTTTCACACATATGTTTATGTATATAATTCTTTTTAAATGTATTTGTGTATACCTGAAAAAATTTCTTTTTATTTTTATAGATTAGCTTCTTTGCCCCCCAATTTCTACGCCCCGAGCGAAGCCAATCGATCCAGTACACTGGGGGCGTCTGTCTCTGCTGGTTTTTTTAGCAGGTTCCACCTCATCAATTAAACTGTTGTTTTTCAATCTTTCTAATATCGAAGGAAACCCCGACCATCTCATTAGTGTTTAAGGGGGCCAATGGGAAGTTACTCTGACTTTTTTTGGGGGTTTTAAAAAAAGATTTTCTTTTTATTTTTAACCCCCAGGGGGTTTCCCCAGGGTAACCCCAAAAAAGTCAGTGCGTCATCGAGGGCTGTCTTTTTATTTCCCTTGGGGGCCTCAATCTTGTCCTCCAGGATCGACCCACACCAGTCGCTAACACCCAGGTACCTATTTTCCCTAGGAGAACATGACAACAGGTGTAAGGAAACATGATATGTTTCCCCCGAGGAAAGAAACCCGGGGCCCCCCCGGGGTTTTCCCAATAGTTACACATATGCTACTATAAATGATAATTGTATTATTGTACCTGTACCTAAGAAATTTACGCCTGCTTCGTTCTGAAATTCTACCCAGCTTTGGCAAAATTTTCTTCAGAAACTTGGAAACAAGACTTAATACAACGCAGCTGTTGTGGCCCTATAAACCCCATTATAGGAACAAAAAAAAAAAATACTCACCTAATTCACCTAATTTGGGGGTAGCAGGGTCGAGACTCGCTCCTGGCCCCCCCTCTTCACTGATCGCTACTAGGCCTCTCTCTCCCTTTCTCCATGACTTTATCCTATATGAACACACAACACAGGATTGTAAAAAGGGGGTTGGGGGTTTAAAACAACCCCCTGGGCATCAAAATTTCTTCATACATCTAATAAACACAGACACTGAAACATTTGACATTATTTAGTTATAGTCTCTTAAAAAAAAAAATCATCTAGTTGACGTAAACTCGGATACAATTTCAAGTTTTCACATATTTTATCATTAGTAGATATCCTATCGTCATGGGGACCCCCGGGGGGGTTCCCAAAGGATGGATGTTTGGGGGCTTAAGATATATGGTTAATTTGGAACGAATGGGGCTTCAACCCCATGGGGGGTTTGCAATTGTATTATTACGATTTTGAGTCATAGTGTTTCAGTGTAAGGAGAACTATCATTTACTTTCCATGATGTCACTGGCATCTCTG
>WNWK01011780.1:0-62881 GCA_009830355.1 Cherax destructor | reverse complement strand
TACGACTTTATCCTGCCGTATGGTCACTTCACTCAGTTCAAATAGGCCTATGGCCGTCACTGTGGGTGGCACCTTATTTCACAATTATTGTCCGATTACTGGACCTCCTGGACCGATTGTCCCACTTGATATTCCCCGCGCCACTGGATATTCCTCCACATTCCGAAAGGAGGTAATTAAATCCGATTTGGCGGACATAATCTCTGAATTGCCGCCATCGTCACCTGAAATCGGGTCGCTAGGCTCGTCGTTCACTCTCTCTACCTATTCCCCTCTCACGCCTCCTGCCCAGCTGCCCAGGCATCTCGCGCATGCGTGTCAATTCGTTGGTTCTTTTCAATTAATGTTAAGCCAACAGCAACACAGCAATGATATCTATTCATATTGGAAAGTTTATCAATTACAACTTTCGGAAAATACCAATATTTTCCACATCAATGAAGACAAATTTCAATTACTCTCATATGGAAAACTTAATGAAATTAAAACTGTATCAGAGTATAAAACAAATTCCAACCACACAACAGAGCGAAAAACTAATGTGAAGGACCTGTGAGTGATAATGTCAGAGGATCTAACTTTCAAAGACCACAACAACGTATCTACCACATCTGCTAGAAAAAGATAGGATGGATAATGAGAACCTTCAAAACTAGGGATGCCAAGCCCATGATGATTCTTTTCAAATTGCTTGTTCTCTCTAGGGTGGAATACTGCTGTACACTAACAGCCCCTTTCAAGGCAGGCAAAATTGCTGACCTGGAGAATGTACAGAGAACCTTCACGGCACACATAAGTACGATAAACACCTAAATTACTGGGAATGGTTGAAGTCCCTTGATTTGTATTCCCTGGAATACAGGCGAGAAAGATACATGATGGTAGGATTGCTGGTGTCTTTTTTCTGTCTCATAAACACGCTGGATAACAGGTATATCTAGCTACTTCTACTTACACTTTAGGTCACACTACACTGGCATACACATGCATATATATACATACACACATCTAGGTTTTTCTTCTTTTTCTTAATAGCTCTTGTTCTTTTTATTTTCTCTATTGTCCATGGGGAAGTGGAAAAGAATCTTTCCTCCGTAAGCCATGCGTGTCGTATGAGGCGACTAAGATGCCGGGAGCAATGGGCTAGTAACCCCTTCTCCTGTACAAATCTACTAAAAACGAGAAGAAGAAAAACTTTATAAAATTGGGTTGTCTGAATGTGCGTGGATGTAGTGCGGATGATAAGAAAGAGATGATTGCCGATGTTATGAATGAAAAGAAGTTGGATGTCCTGGCCCTAAGCGAAACAAAGCTGAAGGGGGTAGGCGAGTTTCAGTGGGGAGAAATAAATGGGATTAAGTCAGGAGTATCTGAGAGAGTTAGAGCTAAGGAAGGGGTAGCAATAATGTTGAAGGATCAGTTATGGAAGGAAAAGAGGGAATATAAATGTGTAAATTCAAGGATTATGTGGATTAAAATAAGGGTCGGATGCGAAAAGTGGGTCATAATAAGCGTGTATGCACCTGGAGAAGAGAGGAGTGTAGAGGAGAGAGAGAGATTTTGGGAGATGTTAGCTTAATGTATAGGAACTTTTGAACCAAATGAGAGAGTAATTGTGGTAGGGGACCTAAATGCTAAAGTGGGAGAAACATGCAGAGAGGGTGTAGTAGGTAAGTTTGGGGTGCCAGGTGTAAATGATAATGGGAGCCCTTTGATTGAACTTTGTATAGAAAGGGGTTTAGTTATAGGTAATACATATTTTAAGAAAAAGAGGATAAATAAGTATACAAGATATGATGTAGGGCGTAATGACAGTAGTTTGTTGGACTATGTATTGGTAGATAAAAGACTGTTGAGTAGACTTCAGGATGTACATGTTTATAGAGGGGCTACAGATATATCAGATCACTTTTTAGTTATAGCTACAGTGGGAGTAAAAGGTAGATGGGATACAAGGAAAATAGAATCAGTAAGTAAAAGAGAGGTGAAGGTTTATAAACTAAAAGAGGAGGCAGTTAGGGTAAGATATAAACAACTATTGGAGGATAGATGGGCTAGTGAGAGTGTAGGCAATGGGGTCGAAAATGTATGGGGTAGATTTAAAAATGTAGTGTTAGAGTGTTCAGCAGAAGTTTGTGGTTACAGGCGAGTGGGTGCGGAGGGAAGAGGAGCGATTGGTGGAATGATGATGTAAAGAGAGTAGTAAGGGAGAAAAAGTTAGCATATGAGAGGTTTTTACAAAGTAGAAGTGATGCAAGGAGGGAAGAGTATATGGAGAGAAAAAGAGAGGTTAAAAGAGTGGTGAAGCAATGTAAAAAGAGAGCAGATGAGAGAGTGGGTGAGATGTTATCAGCAAATTTTGTTGAAAATAAAAAAAAGTTTTGGAATGAGATTAATAAGTTGAGGAAGCCTAGAGAACAAATGGATTTGACAGTTAAAAATAGGAGAGGAGAGTTATTAAATGGAGAGTTAGAGGTATCGGGAAGATGGAGAGAATATTTTGAGGATTTGTTAAATGTTGATGAAGACAGGAAGCTGGATTTCGTGTGTAGGGCAAGGAGGAATAACATCTTGTAGGAGTGTGGAAGAGCCAGTTGTGGGTGTAGGGAAGTTCGTGAGGCAGTGGGTAGAATGAAAGGGGTAAGGCAGCTGGGATTGATGGGATAAAGATAGAAATGTTAAAAGCAGGTGGGGATATAATTTTGGAGTGGTTGGTGCTATTATTTAATAAATGTATGGAAGAGGGTAAGGTACCTAGGGATTGGCAGAGAGCGTGTATTGTTCCTTTGTATAAAGGCAAAGGGACAAAAGAGAGTGCAAAAATTATAGGGAATAAGTCTGTTGAGTGTACCTGGTAAAGTGTATGGTAGAGTTATTATTGAAAGAATTAAGAGTAAAACAGAAAGCAGGATAGCAGATGAACAAGGGGGCTTTAGGAAAGGTAGGGGTGTGTAGACCAAGTGTTTACAGTGAAACATATAGGTGAACAGTATTTGGATAAGGGTAAAGATGTTTTTGTGGCATTTATGGATTTGGAAAAGGCGTATGATAGGGTAGATAGGGGGCAATGTGGCAGATGTTGTAGGTGTATGGAATAGGAGGAAGGTTACTGAAAGCAGTGAAGAGTTTTTATGAGGATAGTGAGGCTCAGGTTAGAGTGTGTAGGAGGGAAGGGACTATTTCCCAGTAAAAGTGGGCCTTAGACAAGGATGTGTGATGTCACCGTGGTTGTTCAATATATTTATAGATGGGGTTGTAAGAGAAGTGAATGCGAGGGTCTTGGCAAGAGGTGTTGGGCTAAAAGATAAAGAAGCAAATACAAAGTGGGAGTTGTCACAGTTGCTTTTTGCTGATGACACTGTGCTTTTGGGAGATTCTGAAGAGAAGCTGCAGAGGTTGGTGGATGAATTTGGTAGGGTGTGTAAAAGAAGAAAATTGAAAGTGAATATAGAAAGAGTAAGGTGATGAGGATAACAAAAGAATAGGTGACGAAAGATTGGATATCAGATTGGAGGGAGAGAGTATGGAGGAGGTGAATGTATTCAGATATTTGGGAGTGGACATGTCGGGATGGGTCTATGAAGGATGAGGTGAATCATAGAATTGATGAGGGGAAAAGGGTGAGTGGAGCACTTCGGAGTCTGTGGAGACAAAGAACCTTGTCCATGGAAGTAAAGAGGGAATGTATGAGAGTATAGTTATACCAACGCTCTTATATGGGTGTGAAGCATGGGTGATGAATGTTGCAACGAGGAGAAGGCTGGAGGCAGTGGAGATGTCATGTCTGAGGTCAATGTGTGGTGTGAATATAATGCAGAGAATTCGGAGTTTGGAAATTAGGAGGAGGTGCGGGATCACCAAAACGATTGTCCAGAGAGCTGAGGAGGGGTTGTTGAGGTGGTTTGGACATGTAGAGAGAATGGAACGAGACAGAGTGACTTCGAGAGTGTATAAATCTGTAGTGGAGGGAAGGCGGGGAAGGGGTCGGCCTAGGAAAGGTTGGAGGGAGGGGGTAAAGGAAGTTTTGTGTGCGAGGGGCTTGGACTTCCAGCAAGCATGTGTGAGCGTATTTGATAGGAGTGAATGGAGGCATATGGTTTTTAATACTTGACGTGCTGTTGGAGTGTGAGCAAAGTAACATTTATGAAGGGATTCAGGGAAACCGGCAGGCCGGACTTGAGTTCTGGAGATGGGAAGTACAGTGCCGGCACTCTGAAGGAGGGGTGTTAATGTTGCAGTTTTATAACTGTAGTGTAAAGCACCCTTCTGGCAAGACAGTGATGGAGTGAATGATGATGAAAGTTTTTCTTTTTCGGGCCACCCTGCCTTGGTGGGAATCGGCCGATGTGTTAAAAAAAAAAAAAAAAATATACTTGGAAAATCCTAGAGGAATTAGTATCAAATTTGCACATGAAAATCACTCCCTATGAAAGCAAAAGACTCGGCAGGAGATGCAACACCCCCCCCAGTGAAAAGCAGAAGTGCAACGAGTACACTAAGAGACAACACAATAAGTGTCAGAGAGTCCAAGACTGTTTAACTGCTTTCCAGCATACTTAAGAGGGATTACCAATAGACCCCTGGCTGTCTTCAAGAAGGCACTGGACAGGCACCTAAAGTCAGTACCTGATCAGCCGGGCTGAGGTTCGTACGTCAGTTTACGTGCGGCCAGCAGTAACAGCCTGGTTGATCAGGCCCTGATCCACCATGAGGCCTGGTTATGGAGTTGGCCACGGGGGCATTGATCACTGATCACTGATCCAGGTATACTCCAAGTATACCCAGCCCTAACCAGGCAGTAGTCACATCCAAGAGTTCGCTTATTTTGTTGGCTGCACCATGGACATGTGGCTCCTCCTCCATCATAGAATGATGACTGACTGGTGTCAATCTCCCTCAGTCTCAAGTCAAGCCATGTCCCATAGCTCGATCACTAGCGCACTCAGCTCACACAATGAGGTCTGGGGATCAATCCCCCAGTACGGCTGGAAAACATTAGGACGTGTTTCCATAAGACACCTAATGTCCCTGTTCACCCATCAGTGAAATGGGTGCCTGGGTGCTAGTTGACTAGTGTGGGTCACATTCTGGTACAAAATTGACCTAATTGTACATGTACAGTGGACCTTCACTTATCGGCCATTCCTGTTATTGGCCAACTCACTTACAGGTGAATATGTTCAGATATTTGGGAGTGGATGTGTCAGCAGATGGGTATATGAAGGATGAGGTGAATCATTAAATTAACGAGGGGAAAAATTTGAGTGGTGCACTGAGGAGCTTGTGGAGACAGAGAACTTTATCCACGAAAGCAAAGAGGGGAATGTATGAGAGTATAGTTATACCAACACTCTTGTATGGGTGTGAGACATGGGTTGTGAATGTTGCAACAAGGAGAAGGCTAGAGGCAGTGGAGATGTCATGTCTGAGGGCAATGTGTGGTGTGAATATAATGCAGAGAATCTGTAGTTTGGAGATTAGGAGAAGGTGTGGGATTACCAAAACTATTATCCAGAGGGATGAGGAAGGGTTATTGAGATGGTCTGGACATATAGAGAGGATGGAACAAAATAGAATGACTTCGAGAGTGTATAAATCTGTAGTGGAGGGAAGGCGAGGTAGGGGTCGGTCTAGAAAAGGTTGGAGGGAGGGGGTAAAGGAGGTTTTGTGTGCGAGGGGCTTGGACTTCCAATAAACGTGCGTGAGCGTGTTAGATAGAAGCGAATGGAGACAAGTGGTTTTTAGGACTTGACGTGCTGTTGGAGTGTAAGCAAGGTAACATTTATGAAGGGCTTCAGGGAAACCGGCAGGCCGGACTTGATTCCTGGAGATGGGAAGTACAGTGCCGGCACTCTGAAGGAGGGGTGTTAATGTTGCAGTTTTGTAGCTGTAGTGTAAGCACGCCTCTGGCAAGACAGTGATGGAGTGAATGATGATGAAAGTTTTTCTCTGTCGGGCCACCCTGCTTGGTGGGAAACGGCCGATGTGTAAATAAAAAATAATAAAAATTTTGTCTGGAACGGATTAATTGTATTTACATTAATTCTTATGGGAAACATTTTGTCACTTTTAGGCCATTTCGCTTTTAGGCTGAGCTTGGAACGGATTACGGCCGATAAGCGAGGGTCCACTGTATATATGTTTTGCATTTCATTCTAGTACCCACCCAGTGTCCTGTTCCTACGAGACAGTTTTTTCAATCACTTGACACGGTCGGGACAACTGTATATAGCATGCTCAAGCAATGAAAGCCCTGTTGGGTTTGATGTTTTGCATCAGGCCTTTCTCATATTTTACGTCATGTTGGTGCTGCCATCTCATGGGTTAGGTGTACTAGACTTCAGTCCATGAGATGCTAGCTTCCTCTCACTCTCGTAGCAGACAGCCTACAAGCAAGAGGTCCTTCCTGTCATTCTCCTGCCAGGCAGGAGCCTGGTAGGGCAGCCTAGAACACACTGCCTGTACAGAACCCAAATAAACCTATGGCTTGCCCTGTAATGGGGGTTATAGGATCCACTAGATATAACCCTATTTGTAATGGGGAATTCAAATTTGGGTGGGAGATGACAAAAGTTGTGTCATTAGCAAAGAGAACAGATCAAAGTTGCTGAGGTGCATTTGGAAGATCATTGATGTATATGAATAAAAACAGATGGCCTAGGACACTGCCCTGCTGGACTCCTATGTTGACAGGTCTTGCTGGTGAGGTTGTGCCATTGATACAGACATTGATTTCTGTTGGTAAGGTAGGACTTTATATATGCTCAACTTTGAGGTACAGGATGCTGTGACAGTAGACCACAGCATCCTGCACCTCAGACTTGAGCATATATAAAGTCCTACCTTACCAACAGAAATCAATGTCTGTATCAATGGCACAACCTCACCAGCAAGACCGGTCAACATAGGAGTCCTGCAGGGCAGTGTCCTAGGCAATCTTTTATTTGGTCTGAAACCAAACTGGCAGGAGTTTAGTATACTGAGTGATGCTAGAAAAGAGTATAATCTCTCATGGATTAATTTTTCAAAAAAATTTGGATAATATAAGTTAGGTATTGGTCTATATCTATTGGGTCTCCATCTTTGTGTACTGTTGGGAAAGTGTTGGTTTCAAGTGATCTGTTGAACAATATAGTAATGGTGAGTGAAAGGAAGTGAGCTGCTCTTTTGAACAATGGTGGTGGAACTTGAGCAAAGTTTTCTGACTTTTTTTTCAGTGAATTTATATGTAACCTCAGTGGGCTTAGTTGGAGCAAGATAGAGGGATGTTGGGAAGCTTCCAGCAATATAATCACTCGCTCGAGTATTAGTGCTTGGAATTTTATTAGATAGACTTGATTCTGTGGTAGAAATCATTTAACTTATGGGTAGTTTCTATAGGCTGAAGATGTAGTTCATTGGGTTTGGTTAGGACATATCTCTGGTTTTGGTTAAATTCTGAGAGCCAAGGATTTGAGTGTGTGTGCACTCCAGGTCTTTTTCATATCACCTCTTGTTTCATTGAGCCTCTTAGAATAATACAGTTTGAACTTCCTTATTAGTTTGGGAAGTACTGATGTATAGTTTTTGGTTTGTTCTTTAATTATTAAGCACAATCTATACTGTTTTTCATAAGCAGGAGAGATGGAGATCATTATTTTCCAGTAAAGGTGGCCTTAGACGGTTGTTTAATATATTTGTAGATGGAGTTGCAAGAGAAGTGAATGATCAGGTGTTGGGAAGAGGTGTGGGATTGAAATATAAAGAATCTAATACGAAGTGGGAATTGTCACAGTTTCTTTTTGCTGACAACACTGTGCTTTTGGGAAATTCTAAAGAGAAGTTGCAAAGGTTGGACAAATTTGGGAGGGTGTGTAAAAGGAGGAAATTGAAAATGAACATAGGAAGGAGCAAGGTCATGAGTGTAAAAAAAAATATTAAGTAATGAAAGATTGGATATTAGAGTGGATGGAGGGAGTATGGAGGAAGTGAATATGTTCAGGTATTTGGGAGTGAACTTGTCAGCAGATGGGTCTATGAAAGATGAGGTGAACCCTAGAACTGATGAGGGAGAAAAAAAAAGGCATTAAGGCATCTTTGGAGACAAGGAACATTATTCATTAAGGCAAAAAGTGGAATGTATGAGAGTATAGTGGTACCAACACTCTTATATGGGTGTGAAGAATGGGTGGTGAATGTTGCAGTGAGGAGAAGACTGGAAGCAGTGGAGATGTGTCTTAAGGCAATGTGTGGTATGAATATTATGCAGAGAATTCATAGCTTAGAGATTAGGAAGTGCAGAATTACTAAAAGAATTATCCAGAGGCCTGAAGAGGGGTTATTGTGGTGGTTTGGACATTTTAGAGAGGATGGAACAAAATATAAGGGAGTAAGATAAGGTTGGAGTGAGGGGGGGGGAAAGGTTTTGTGTGCGAGGGGGCTTAGACCTCCAGCAAGCATGTGTGAGCCTGTTAAGAGTGGAGGCAAGTGTTTTTTTTTATGACGATGTACTGTTGGAGTGTGAAGGGATTCACGGGAAACCGATTAGCCAGACTTGAGTCCTGGAGGTGGGAAGTACAGTTCCTGCACCCTGGAGGAGGGATGGGGATATTTGCAGTTTTGAGCTGTAGTATTGGCTCCCCTCAGGAAAGACAGTGATAGAGTGAGCAATGACTGAAGTGTTCTTTTTTTTCAGGTTACCCTACCTCGGTGGGAGACAGCTGGTGTGTTTAAAAAATAAGTCTCATCCATTTAAATAATCTGCCTTTTATTCTTCCTATTTTGAAGTTTCCAACTTTGTCTCTCATGAGAAATTCTATGAAAAGATCAGTTAGTGTTTAACTGAGCAAGCAATTTGTTTTTTATTTTGATTCATTAAGTATCATAAATGTTTTGATAACAAATGTCATCCCCATATTGTTAATGTTCTGCCACAACATTGTATAACTTACTGATTCTGAACATTTTGCAATTAATTTGATCTGTGCATAGTATTTCACAGTGAATATTAAGAAAGATAAAATGCTGTTGGGGACAAGAAAATCACATATTAATTAGATAAAAATTTATTAGCATTAAGTAAAAGAGGTAAATATGGTATAACAGTGTACTAAAAACAAATACTATGATGGAAGACTTTTCACTACTCGCGTATACCTACATCATGTTTTAAAGATTAACATAAATGCAAGGATACTATCATGTTTCAGTGAGAGTTGACTATCATTTGGCATTTACCAGATAAATTCAGGATTTTGTTTTCATATAAAGCATAAAAGCATAAGAATTAAATATATAAAAACTAAAAGTAAGCAACATATAAATATAAAAAAGTTAATAGCTTAAATGCAAAATTGGTATAAGACAAGTGCAATAAATGTTCCTACCTATAAACAAGCAGCAGGTAAAAATTTGGCAAATTATAAAATAACAGTTCTTTTATTCTTTCAACACGTCGGCCATTTCCCACCGAGGCAGGGTGGCCCAAAAGGAAAAACAAAAGTTTCTTCTTTTACATTTAGTAATATATACAGGAGAAGGGTTACTAGCCCCTTGCTCCCGGCGTTTTAGTCGCCTCTTACGACACGCATGGCTTACAGAGGAAGAAAAAAATAACAGTTATGATTCTTTATATACCCTGAAGATGTACCTATGTACAGCAGTTGTGCTGAAGTTCAATAATATAACATTAGAGACATTTATCATATAAGGTGAGAGCTCGAAGTCTGCAATTCTAGAAAGTTAGGTTTCTTCACATACTTAAGTATCAGTGTCAACATTCCTATGAAAAGATGGTAATTACAGAGAAAAACAGCATCATACTGACCATGTACAATAATGATGCCTGTTCATATATCACTAAGAAGATTGGATATAAAGAGGTCAAGCAAAGGAATGTGTCTTAATGATGGCCCTCGGTCAGGACGCCCTGCAGATACCATTGATAGCTATAGTAGCCCAAGTCAAGAGCTTGATTTTGGCAAATTTCTTTAAAATGTTATTGCTATAATCCATAAGCATTTGGTTAAGCCTAAGGTTTTGGCAAACCCTCAGCCTTCAGGATCAACACTACAGGGTGGTGGTAGCAAGTCTAAAAGTACTTTAACTGCATGAAGTCAATACAGTCACTGGATATGACACAAGGATCTATCACTGAGAATCCAAGTTAAATGTTAGAATCAGCACAATGGAAGCAAAGAACTTCTCTGACTCAAGAGATTCCAAACTAAACTTTTGGCCAGCAAAAGCCTGGCCTTGATTTTCTGGGATGAAAAATAGGTTCGGCTGACTGGTTATTTGCTATATTAGAAAACTGTACAAACCTTCAAGGAGAAATGGAGAGGATTCTTGTACCTTCCACAAGGCCTATATTGCATGAGTTGCTATTTGTGATTGTGATTTTGAGCAACTCTACTGAACCTTCCTCCTTACAGCCCCAACCTGGTCCTCCACACAGTAATTATTACTTATTTTGAAACTAAGTCCCACCTATGTGATCATTACTTAGTGAATTAAGAAGAGCTCCAATAGGCAAATGAAGTCTTGTCTGACAAGCAATAAAAAGGTCTCAGTAAATCTGAAAATAAAAATACAGCAGTTGTGCCATTGCATAAATGACCAACCAAAAATCAAACGTTCAAAGTTGTTTGTGGGTCATTTGCATGTATTCTGTATAAGACCTGTCCAAAATCTGAAAAGAAATATCCATATTTCTTGAATTTTTTTACCCAAAAAAATGTTAATTAAACATATGCACAAAATGGTTACATACTGTACAAAATAATGCATCTGGTCAAATAACAAAGAAGACAATTATAGTCTTCATTTTTTTTTTTTTTACAATTTCTGGCTTTGCTGAGGTATATAGGAACATGAATTTGGAGGGATCACTGTATTTTAGATCCTGTTAGCAATATAGTTTCTGCCTTTTATTTAAGCAATGCACTTTTGAAAGGGAAGAATATTTGCTGAACTATCATAGCCTTAGTTCATCTTAAGTGAGTTACTAATACTTAAAAACAGTTGTTCATAAGATAACACAAGCTGTAAGAACAATGAAATGGATCTTATTCAGCATACTTAAAAATGCATTAATTTAAAGATCTAGAGTAAATAATACCCTTGAATATACTTTTTAAAACTCTTTAAATATTTATGTTAACAATAAGCTCATCCTGTGTAGGTGACTCTTGTGACCCTGAGCTTGTCAACTTTATAATACATCTGGCACTTCTAGTGACACAAACCCCACTGTTAAGGCACACAAACATCACACATGATAATATTAATTTAGCTTCTGATGTAATGCCAGAAACTAGGTGAAGAGCCAGAGGTATGTCCGTCACCTCTTGAAGCTTACCCTCTGATGATGGTACAATGATCTGTGAATCTGGAAAAAAAATACAAAATAAAAATAATCGTATCTCATATTTATAAAATCAAGCATCTTCATCAAACACTGAGTAAAGGATTATTACAAAAATAATGCCATATTTTGTTCTCAACAATATCATGACCTACTAGTAGTAATTCATTCACCTTCAGGGCTTAGTTCTAGGATTTCAGAATTATGATGGCAGCAGTAAACAGGATTGTGAATACTGAGAAATTGAAATATTCTTCCCTAAAACTATTATTGCTGCTGAAATATACACAAGAAGGCTTGAGGGACTGACTACCTTTTAACAAGGCTGGTGGACAGATCATGTCAAACTACTGCTTCTATCTTTAGTCTTACTGTTCTCTGTATTGAACTGATGAAACCTCCTATGCAGGTAAATTATTATTATTATAATAAAAATGAAGTGCTAAATCTAATCTACAAAGGTCATAGAGCGAAGCATAGCAGGGAAGGTGCGGGGGTACTGGTTAGCAACAGGGAATTATTATTAGATCATACAGTGCAGCGGGGCAGTGGATAGTGCAGGGGTATAGGGTAGCAAGAGGAAGAGGTAGAAAGGGCTGTGAGAAGTGCTAGAGGCATCAGCATCAAAGTTTGTGCAGTAAATCAGTTGCTGTCAAAAAGTCAACAAGAGTGTCTGAGTGAAAGGGGAGTCCATCAGCAAGGATGGAAGATAAAGTAAGGGCATTAGAGTGGTGATGATGTTGGAGGTAAATTCTATGTGCTCGTTGATAGAGTAGACAGTCAAACAGAATATGGCTAACAGAAATTGGAACCTGGCAATTCTCCCAGAGTGGAACAGGGCGCCTCTCCATGAGATGCCCATGAGTAAGACAAGTGTGGCTGATGCGAAGACAGGAGAGTGTAGTCTCCCAACCACAGCATTGATGACAAGAAGATGGCCAGAAACCTATACATGTACTTGGTTTAATAGAATGCAATTTGTTATGTAGCAGATCAGACCAATGTTGTTGCCAACGGTTGCGAAGGTGGGTAGAAATCACCGCAAAATAGTCTGTGGATGGAACACCTCTATATGAAACTAGGAGGTCATGTACTGCTGATTGTACAGCAGTGTCTGCCTGTTCATTGCCCTGTATGTCAACATGACCGGGGACACAGCAAAAAACAATATCTTTGTGCTTGCTGAAGATATAGCGTAACCAAAGTTGGATATGAAGAACCAAGGGATGAGGTGAATCAAATTTTTGTACTATAGCCTGCAAAGCACTAAGGGAGTCTGAAACTACCACAAATGGCGACACAGGTATAGATGCAATACAGATAAGTACTATGAGAATTGCATACAATTCAGCTGTAAAAATGCTAGCCGAAGCTAATAAATGCCCTCGTACGACACTGTCCGGAAACACTGCTGCAAATCCAACACTCTCAGAAGACTTGGAACCATCGGTGTACACTGCAATGGCATGAGAATAAGACTGGAAGTGATTAAGAAAAAGAGAGCGAGAAGCAACTGTAGGTATTTGGGCTTTCACACATGGCAGTGGGGAAGAACAGACACGAACCCTCAGAACTTCCCAAGGGGAAAGGGAAAAGTTAGATGCTACATGAATCTAGAAAGGTGGCAACTGAAGAGAAGACAAGAGCAAATGTAGATGAAGCTAAAAGGGACAGAGTAAACAGAGGCGACGAACAAATAAGGAACTTATACTAACATCCGTTACCATCCTATACTACAGTATATGGAAAGACTGTGGAGGTCATGAGAGTGAACAAAACAGCGGAGGTAATGAGCATCACGGCGATCGGTCAAGGATGGAATATTCGCCTCTGCATAGAGGCTCTCAACAGGTGAAGAGAGAAAAGCACTGAATCATAAACGTATTCCCTGGTGATGGATGGGATCAAGGCTAGAGTTGCAGGAGAAGCCACTGAATATATCTGGTCACCATAATCTAGTTTTGATAAGGAGAGTTCTACGATCAGCCCCCCCTCCATGAAAGATGAGTGAGGATTTTAAGGAAGTACAGCCGGCTATGACAAGTTGCCTTCAAATAGGTAATGTGAGGTTTCCAGGATAACCGACGGTCAAACAGAAGGCCGAGAAACCTGACAGTATCACGTTTTGGGATACGTGAACCATACAAGTACAATGGATTATCAGGGACGATAGAATGTCTAGTGAAAGTAATTTGGTGTGTTTCAGTGCTAGAAAATTTAAACCCATGAGCAGTGGCCCAATTGGAAACACGGTTGACCACATGCTGAAGAGAAACAGCAATGAGGTGACAGTCAGCGCCTGCACAAGCTATAGCAAAGGCATCAACATACAGTGGACCCCCGAGTAACGAACACCCCGGAAATCGTACAATTATGTAAGTATAATATTGTAAGTGCTTTTGTAAGTGTATTTTTGGGGGTCTGAAATGGACTAATCTACCTGACATTATTTCTTAAGGGAGTAAATTCGTTTGGTAATGGCACTTGAGCAGGCTTCTGGAATGAATTTTGTACGTTACTCGGGGGTCCACTGTAGAGTGATGACCAAATATTAGATGGAAGAATAGATGCCAGATCATTTATAGCAAGGAAAAAAAAGTGTAGTGCTCAGGACACATCCCTCGGGGACACCTTCAGCTTGGACAAAGTCCGGGGAAAGCATATTATTATCCCAAACACGGAAATGTCTCTCGGATAAGAAGTTCTTAGGAAAAATGACAGATTGCCTCGGAGGCCTAAGGAGTGAGCTTGGGTAAAGATGTTATATCTCCAAGTTGTGTCATATGCCTTCTCAAGATCAAAAAAGATGGCAATATTATAATTGGACCAGACTTAATAAAACCCCATAACACAGACTGGGGGAGTAGGGGGCCTTACTCGTCCTCAGTAAATCTTCAACACTGAGCATTTCTGCTACTTTAAAGCCTTATTTCTAGTTATTTCCAGTCTCAAATCAATGAAAATCATCTCTATTTCAGTAGCATATCTTCCATTCAATCAAAAGATACCAAGAAACAAATAATCAAACCATAAATCCATCCCATGAGACAACTCAAAGTTGACATTTTAAACCAAACACAAGGACAGAGGTTTTGCTTTTCCCATCATGCACAGTGTGCGGGGGGCAGGATTTTTTTTTATACTGTGTACACTCACTGCACAGGTCTATTCTCTCATGTCTAGGCCAAAATTTACCGCTCACAGCTTATCTGAGGAAGCTGAGCTCAAAGCGTAGATTTACACAAGAGACCCTGGCATCAATAATGTAGATCTATGTACAAGACAGTGAAAGGGTTAAATAAACTTAAGTAAGGCTCTCGAGAGAAGCATGTGTATGATACAGTTACTGTACATTCCTTCTCTAGAAAGTGGGCATAGTTAATACAATGCCTGGGGCTATTACAGTGGAACCTCGGTTTTCGTGATTAATCCGTTCGAAAAAGTCTGACAATAAACCGAATCGTACGAAAACGAAAGCAATATTTCCCATAAGAAATAATGTAAATCCAATTACTCTGTTCCAGACATCCAAAAATATTAACAAAAAATACATTTATAGAGAATAACTACAGTGGTCCCTCGACTAAAGTAATTAATCCGTTCCAGGAGCTATTACTTAACACGAAAAATACGTAATTCGAAACCTTATTTCCCATAAGAAATAATGTAAATACAATTAATCCGTTCCACCCAAAAATATTGACATACTAAATAATAAAAAACAATATATATATATACATTTACTTACCTTTATTGAAGAGTTGCAGGCATCTGGAAGATAGGGAGGATGACAGGGGCAGGGTGTTTAGTGGTTGGAAGGGAAATCCCCCTCCAAAAGGACTTCAGGTAACAAGTCCCTCTCTGGGGTTACTTCACTTCTTGGTCTTTTAATGCCACTAGGACCAGCTTGAGAGTCACTAGACCCCTGCCTGGTGAAATAACTGTCCACAGTCCTCTGTTTCTGGCGACTCTTTAATACTTTTCTTAAGTGCAACATGGCTCTGTCACTGAAGTGGTTGCACAGATGGCTCATTTCAGCTTGCTCAGGGTGGTGTTTTTCAACAAAACTTTGCACATCGTTCCACTTGGAACAAATTTTCTTAAGCACTGAAGAAGGCACCTCCTCCTCTCTCTCTCCCTCCTCCTGTGAAGCAATAACCTCAGCTGTGGTCTGTTGCTGTTCCAGATGAAGCTCTTGCAGCTTCATCTGGAGTGGTGTTCCTCACTCTCTTTACCACTGGGGTGACACTAGGAAGTTTCTTTGGACCCATGGTGACTTATTTCACAGTGACAATCACTAAACCACCAAAAAAGACACCAAATGTATTGTGAATGTTAGAAAGAGCGGGCTGGGTAATGTTCTCTCAATGGTAAACAACGCTTCACTGGCGTCCTGCGCAGGCGCAGGGTAGGCGCGGAGCAGGCGGACAGGTCTAATACGTTACAATACACGAGTCCATTTACGATACACGATATAGAAAAAAGCTTACGTTACACGATTTTTACGATATATGAGCCTTACATTACTCGGGGGTCCACTGTATAGTTTTACATACAAACTAGGGCATACGAAAACTGAGGTTTCACTGTATATCCTCACTGCAGAGTTTTCTTGCTTTTGTTTTAAAACATTTAGAATTTCACTCTTAGCACCTCTAGTATTACCAGTATTGCATTTTTTATGCTAGGGTTAATATCCAGAAACAAGACAGAGCAATAAAAAGAAAAACAAAGTTAACACAAAAATGGGTTTGGGTAAAAACCTATGAAAAAAATAACGTTAATAATTCAGCCTTAACCCTTTGGGGGTCCACAGGTCCTCTCCGAAACTCGTTCTCAGGGTCCCAAATTTTTTGGAAAAAAAAAAAAAAAAAATTTCTTATGAAATGATAGAGAATCTTTTTCCGATCACAATGACACCAAAATTATGAAATTTGATCGAAAACTAACGGAATTATGCTTTCGCGAAGTTAGCGGTATCGATGACATTTACGCATCGGCGCTTTCGCCCACTTTGAGCCCTATTTTCGGCAAATTCCAATGTTTCAGTCTACTAAAATTATAGCTATTTCGCTAGAATTCCATTTGTTCTATCAATTGAGTACAAGAAACAGCCAATTTACCGATTTCAACTACCCAATAAGGTGATCCGAAATTCGCAATTTGGCCAATTTCACACAAATTTCAAAAGCTGCCAATTTCAAAATAGGGTCCAGAATAAATGAGACAGACATTCCTGGCACTCAAATAACATTTTATCTGTTCATTAGTCACGTCTCCAGGCCCCTTTTACATTACTTTTGCTTTCCATTTTCAATTTTTATTCTGACAAAAAATAAAAGATTTACTGTTATGTATACAACTGCATCATTGTAAAAATGGTATAAATAATATCAGCGCACTTGTGCAAGAATATTAGACTACCCAGTTGATGTGTATTGGATGCATGGCGTGATTTGTTTACTCTTGAACATAGGCAAAAATCGAACATTTTCGCTACTTTGCGCTCAGTTTCACGGTACTTGTCCTCGTGAAACGAGTCAAAATTATCTCTATTTCTGTAATATATCATCCATTCTATCAAATGAGACTAAGAAAACGAGAATACAAGCATAAATACCATACGAAAATAGACTGAAAATTCGCTGTTTTAAACCAAAAACACGGTCAGAGTTTTTTTTTCCTTATTATGCACTGTGTGGTGCAGGATTTTTTTTATACTGCGCACACTGACCGCACAGACCCATTCTCTCACATCTAGGCCTACCAGCCTGTTTCTGCTTGATTTGAGGGCGCTAGAATTTAGGCGTACTAGTACGACCAAAACCCTGGCGCGTAAGCCGTACTAGTATGGCCGAAACCCCGAAAGGGTTAACAAAAAATATCAACATAAAAGCTATAGTTCTGGACCACTCTCTAATAAACAAATGTGAGTCCTTGATACATGCATAGAATAAGCATACACACAGTATTATGGAATTTGGTAAAAAACAATCAAGAAAAATTATTTTTATAATTTAGGTATCGGAAATGAACTGACAGAAACCATAAACAAGATAGTCACCATGCATGACTGGTGGTGAACCTTCAGACCAAAAGGTGGAAATGAATACAAAAAATGAATTGTGAACAAGCAGAAACTCAACAGTGGAGGCGCAAAGGGTGGCAGCTTACTCTACCACGAGCATGAACACTCAGTATCCTTTGGAGAAACAAATTTGATGTAGGTGAAATCCCAGAGACCTTGAAGAATGCAGACAGCTCCTCTGCATAAAGGAAGCAGTAGAGCACTAGCAAAATATTACAAATCAGAAGCTCTAATTTCACATATCATAAAGGTATTGAAAAGTATAGTGAGGTGCCAATTAAAATTTTTATGGAACAGCACAACAAAAATCAGCATGTATTTACAGCAGAAACGGAAGAAAACCAAAATGCAGATGTGTGTACATGGATTTCACAAAAGCCTTTGACAAATGCGATCATGGGGTGAATGAATAAAAAATGAACATCATACTTAGTATCACACACATTTCTTTCTTTGATTCAATAATTATATCTCTGCGCTAAATTCTTGGTAGTATTTCGTCATTTAAAAACTTTTTTTTCTTTTTATACAAACTTGTACAAAAGAAATAGTTTGTCCTTACCACTGTATGTTAACTTCTGGTATGTTTCCATAAAGGTGGCAATTTTCTTACTGTTATTCATCATTAACCCTTTGAGGGTCGAGAGGCCCTCTCTCAAACTCGTTCTCATGGTTGAAAAATATTTGAAAAAAAAAAATTATTTTTTCTTACGAAATGATAGTTTTTTTTTCAGAGTATTATAGGCTGAAAAAAAAATTTGCAATCAATACTTACCGAGATATGGAGGCATGAAGTTCACAGAAATTGAACAGCTTATATCAACATCACCGACTGCGGGTCACCCGGTAATAATTAATTTTGTTTTTTTCCACTTTTTTCTTTTATTTTTTAATTTCCTTTTTTTTCAAGTAACATTTATGGCCTGTGAGAACAATATAAGGACTATTTGGTATATATATTCACTCGTTGTACACTACACAATAACTTCACAAACACTGTTGTCATTATATTGTTTACAAAAAATGTTTACACACATGAAAAATATAAAATGTTGTTTATTACTATTTGTCTATCATATACTATACAGTGGACCCCCGCCTAATGAGCAAAATTCCTTCCAGAAGCCTGCTCAAGTGCCATTACCGAACGAATTTACTTATTTAAGAAATAATGTCACGTAGGTTAGTCTATTTCAGACCCCCAAAAATACACTTCCACAAGCACTTACAATATTATACTTACATAATTGTACGATTTCCGGGGTGCTCGTTAGGCGGGGGTCCACTGTATGCACATATAGAGTCACTGGACATGTTCCTAGAAGTTCTGCAGCATGTGGAACTCTTTGAAACATGGTGTCATGCTCAGTGGTGTTTTACACTCCTCACACATAAAACGAGTGTCTCTGATTTGTTGTGGGCGTTTTTTTGTATGTGCACAGACATAACACCTCTTCTGAGCCTTTTTCTTCAAAGCAGGCAGTTGTATTAGGAAGTGATCACCAGGCCTCAGACGAGAGGGTAGTTGTTGATCAGTTCGCAGGCGTTGTTCTATTGCAGGTGTTGTTACTTGGTAATTGAATAATATTTGTCTGATGACAGACAAACAAAATTGACCATATGGTGGTTTGTTTCTGGTCTTCAACTTATACACATTATAAGCATTCAGCATGGAAATGTCCACAAGATGAAAAAAGAGTTTTATGTACCACTTATAACTCTTGCGAACACAATCTGCAAACCCAATCTGCATGTCACATTTGTCCACTGAGCGCATACTGAGGGTGTAGTCCATCACAGCTGCAGGTTTTAGAATGGGTTCATTGGTCTCTCTATTCTGCCTGCCAGTGTCTGCCATTTCAGTTTGGTGAACTGATGACAATAGTGTGACATCTTGTTTGTCATGCCACCGAAATGCCATGATGTCATTGGCAGCAAATGCCTGCACCTCACCTCTACGAGTGCCTGCGTTGAACCTAGGCATATGTTTATGATTTCCATGCTCTGTACCACACACATCTGTCATATTCACTCGCAAAAAATCACTGAGTAAGGGGCTTGTGTACCAGTTATCAGTATATAATATATGCCCCATACCAAGATATGGTTCCATCATTGTTCTAACCACATCACCAGAGATACCCAATAACTTCCTGGTATCTTGTAATGTATTACTTCCAGTGTACACAATAATATCCAATACAAGACCACTGTAGCAATCACAAAGTACAAACAACTTTATACCAAAGCGTTTCCTCTTGCTTGGTATATACTGCTTGAACGACAGTCTACCTTTGAACAAAATCAAAGACTCATCAATAACAAGCTTCCTGAAGGGATAAAAATACATATTGAATTTCTGTTTCAGATACATAAATACATTTCTAATCTTATATAACCTGTCTTTTCTGTCAGGCCTGGTTCTGTCTGAGAAGTGTAGCATACATAACAGTAGTACAAATTGATTCACTGGTATTATTTCACTGAAAGCTGGGGTTGCAATGAGGCGGTCTGTCGGCCAGTATGATTTAACACTGTGCTTATATACATGTGTCATAACCATTATTGTGGCAAACAAAAGATACATCTCAGCCATAGTTGTCTCCTTCCCCTGGTGTAGACGTGTTTTGGTGAAAGTATTGTGTTTGCCATGGTGTACTCGTAGTATGTGTTGCTTTCCCTGACAATAATTTCCATCAGGGGTTCGTCAAAGAATAACTCGAAACATTCCAGTTCAGTGGCATTGTTCCCAAGTGTACAAGATGGGCGTATTCCACTTTGACTTTCATCAAAGTGATGGGGATTGGGAACAAAATTGGCAGCTTCCTGCCAATCCCAGGTGCGGTCTGCTGGTGGGTACTGGATATTGACAGGTGGTTGTGGAGGTTGGTGTGGTGGGTGGGTGGGTGAGGGTGAGCTGACTCAGCGGTGTGGGTAACAGCATGGGCCGCTGCTGGTGCCTCATGGCTGGCACCACCACCACCACCATCTGATGATGCTTGTACATTTTTCATCCCCATTGTAACAATATCACCTTCATTTTCACTATCACTTCCTGTTGTATGGCCACGGGATGTACTCCGAGATGTACTCCTTACTCTTGAAATAGCATATGGCACACTACCAGAGCGCATGTAGCGTCGTATATACTGACGTTTCACTGGAGAATATTCCACTTCACTCTCGCTACTAGAACTGTTTTCAAGAGCTTGGAGTTCATATTCACTATCACTATCATCACCACTGCTCACATCTGTGTCCTGTACACAGGAAAATACGAGTTTCCTACTTCGTTCTGGTACAACTGAACGTGAACAAGACGCCATAGCACCGGAGGTGGAAGATTGAGGGTCGTCTGGATTTTCATCACTATTACCACTATTATGTTCATTATTTTCGGTCACAAACTCATCAAAACCCTGGAATTCATCTTCACTGACACTTCCATCTGTGTAGATGAATAGTTCAGAGAAGTTATAAATTAGACACATATGCAACACTTGGGTATCTTTATTGAGGAAACATTTCGCCACACAGTGGCTTCATCAGTTCAATACAAAGTAGAAAGGTGTAAGGAGAGGAGGAGTTTGAGGTAATCAGTCCCTAGGCCTGGAGTCGATGTGTTCAGTCCATCAATCTTGTAGCAAGTACAGCACAGGGCCATAGAGGTGGCTTATATACTGTAGTCAGGTGAGGCGAAGCAGGAGGAGGCGGGGTCATAGTGGTACCATCCACTAGTTGAAGTAGGTCTTCGTCCAAAGGTTGGACAAATGTTGAAGAATTCGTTTGTATCAAGATCCCAAGATGTTGCTGTGTCAGACAGGATGTAGATGAATAGTTCAGAGAACCGACAAGTTATAAATAAGACACATATGCAACACTTGGGTATCTTTATTGAGGAAACTACAGTATATAAGCCACCACCTTTATTTTTGTGTGATTAAGAATTCAAAATGGAAGGCAAGTGTAATATAGGAGAGGACTGGGGACGTGATTAATGAAATGAGGAAATGTTGTTTTACTGTAGGAATGTATACAGTGGATCCTCGGTTATTAGCCATAATCCGTTCCAGAAGCTCGGTCTAAAACCGAAAAGACCTAAAACCGAAAAATATTTCCCATAGGAATTAATGTAAATCCAATTAATCCATTTCAGACATCCAAAAATATTAGCAAAAATATTACTATCATTTTTTATTATTAACACATCGGCCGTTTCCCACCAAGGCAGGGTGGCCCGACAAAGAAAAACTTTCATCATTCACGCCATCACTGTCTTGCCAGAGGCATCTTTACACTACAGCTACAAAACTGCAAAATTAACACCCCTCCTTCAGAGTGCCGGCACTGTACTTCCCATCTCCAGGAATCAAGTCCAGCCTGCCGGTTTCCCTGAAACCCTTCATAAATGTTACCTTGCCTACACTCCAACAGCACGTCAAGTCATAAAAACCATTTGTCTCCATTCGCTCCTATCTAACACGCTCACGCACGCTTGCTGGAAGTCCAAGCCTCTCGCACACAAAATCTCCTTAACCCCCTCCCTCCAACCATTTTTAGGCGGACCCCTACCCCGCCGTCCCTCCACTACAGATTTATACACTCTCGAAGTCATTCTATTTTGCTCCATCCTTTCTATATGTCCAAACCATCTCAACAACCCCTCCTTAGCTCTCTGGATAATAGTTTTGGTAATCCCACACCTCCTCCTAATCTCCAAACTATAGATTCTCTGCATTATTTTCACACCAAACATTGCCCTCAGACACAACATCTCCACTGCCTCCAGCCTTCTCCTTGTTGCAACATTCACAACCCATGTCTCACACCCATACAAGAGTGTTTGTATAACTAAACTCTCATACATTCACCTCTTTGCTTTCATGGATAAAGTTCTCTGTCTCCACAAGCTCCTCAGTGCACCACTCACCTTTTTCCCCTCGTTAATTCTATGATTCACCTCATCCTTCATATACCCATCTGCTGACACATCCACTCCCAAATATCTGAACACATTCACCTCCTCCATACTCTCTCCCTCCAATCTGATATCCAATCTTCTGTTATCTAATTTTTTTGTTATCCTCATCACCTTACTCTTTCCTATATTCACTTTTAATTTCCTTCTTTTACATACCCTACCAAACTCATCCACCAACCTCTGCAACTTCTCTTCAGAATCCCCCAAAAGCACAGTGTCATCAGCAAAGAGCAACTGTGACAACTCCCACTTTGTGTTAGATTCTTTATCTTTTAACCCCACACCTCTTGCCAACACCCGCGCATTCACTTCTCTTACAACTCCATCTATAAATATATTAAACAACCACGGTGACATCACACATCCTTGTCTAAGGCCTACTTTTACTAGGAAATAATCTCCCTTTCACCTACACACTCTAACCTGTGCCTCACTATCCTTGTAAAAACTTTTCACCGCTTTCAATAACCTACCTCCTATTCCATACATTTGCAACATCTGCCACATTGCGTCTCTATCCACCCTATCATATGCCTCTTCCAAATCCATAAATGCCACAAACACCTCTTTACCCTTATCTACTCTCACTAGCCCATCTGTCCTCCAACAGTTGTTTATATCTTACCCTAACTGCCTCCTCCTTTAGTTTATAACATGTACACCTCATTTATACCTAACTATGTATCATTGTATCATGTCTACCTAACTATGTATCATTGTCCCATGTCTAAATAAACTATTATTATTATTATTATAAATCTTCACTTCTCTCTTACTTGCTGTTTCCATTCTCCTTGTATCCCATCTACCTTTTACTCTCACTGTAGCTACAACTAAAAAGTGATCTGATATATCTGTGGCCTCTCTATAAACATGTACATCCTGAAGTCTACCCAACAGTCTTTTATCTACCAATATGTAGTCCAATCTTCTCCATGGGGAAGTGGAACATAATTCTTCCTCCGTAAGCCATGCGTGTCGTATGAGGCGACTAAAATGCCGGGAGCAAGGGGCTAGTAACACCTTCTCCTGTATATATTACTAAATGTAAAAGGAGACACTTTCGTTTTCCCTTTTCGGCCACCCCGCTTCGGTGGGAAACAACCGACGTGTTGAAAGAAAGAAAGAATGTAGTCCAATCTCCATGGGGAAGTGGAACAGAATTCTTCCTCCGTAAGCCATGCGTGTCGTAAGAAGCGACTAAAATGCCAGGAGCAAGGGGCTAGTAACCCCTTCTCCTGTATATATTACTAAATGTAAAAGGGGAAACTTTCGTTTTTCATTTTGGGCCACCCTGCTTCGGTGGGAAACGGCCGACGTGTTGAAAGAAAAGAAAGATGTAGTCCAACAAACTACTGACATTTGGCCCTACATCATATCTTGTATACTTATTTATCCTCTTTTTCTGAAAATATGTGTTACCTATAACCAAACCCCTTTCTATACAAAGTTCAATAAAATGCTCCCCATTATCATTTACACCTGGTACACCAAACTTACCTACCACACCCTCTCTAAACACTTCTACTTTAGCATTTAGGTCCCCTACCACGATTACTCTCTCACTTGGCTCAAAAGTTCCTACACACTAGCTTAACATCTCCCAAAATCTCTCTTCTCCAGGTGCATACACACTTATTATGACCCACTTTTCATATCCGACCCTTATTTTAATCCACATAATCCTTGAATTTATACATTTATGTTCCCTCTTCTCTCTCCATAACTGATCCTTCAACATTATTGCTACCCCTTCCTTAGCTCTAACTCTCTCAGATACTCCTGACTTAATCCCATTTATTTCTCCCCACTGAAACTCGCCTACCCCCTTCAGCTTTGTTTTGCTTAGGGCTAGGACATCCAACTTCTTTTCATTCATAACATTAGCAATCATCTCTTTCTTATCATCTGCACTACATCCACGCACATTCAAACATCCCAATTTTATGAAGTTTTTCCTTGTCTTCTTTTAAGTAATTTATACAGGAGAAGGGGTTACTAGCCCGTTGCTCCCGGCATTTAGTCGCTTCTTACGACAAGACACACATAGCTTACGGAGGAAGAATTCTGTTCCACTTCCCCATGGAGATAAGCAGAAATAAAAAAAGAACAAGAACTAGGAAGAAAAATAGAAGAAAAACCCAGAGGGGTTAGTATATATATCCTTGTACATGCATGTGTAGTGTTACCTAAGTGTAAGTAGAAGTAGCAAGACATACCTGCAACCTTGTATGTTTATGAGACAGAAAAAAAAAAGACACATTTTTTAAAGATTAACTAAAGTTTTTTGAAGATTAACTATAGTTTTACATACAGAAAACAATGAGTACATTCATTACTTACCTTAAAATATTTGAAGTCTTAATGTAGGGCGAGAGGTGAGTAGTATTTATTCGTAGGAAGTCAGTGTAGGCAGCGGTAGATGTAAGACAAGATAAGATAAGATAAGATTTCTTCGGATTTTTAACCCTGGAAGGTTAGCCACCCAGGATAACCCAAGAAAGTCAGTGCGTCATCGAGGACTGTCTGTCTTATTTCCACTGGGGTCCTTAATCTTGTCCCCCAGGATGCGACCCACACCAGTCGACTAACAACCCAGGTACCTATTTGCTGCCAGGTGAACATGACAACAGGTGTAAGGAAATACGTCGAAATGTTTTCACCCGCCGGGAATCGAACCCGGGCCCTCCGTGTGTGAAGCGAGAGCTCTGGCCACCCAACCACCAGGCCACCCATGTAGGTACAGTACACGTATGTAGCACCCCCTGGGCTACACTACACAGCCATATTATTACCATGTTCACTGAGTTTAATAATTTCTAACAACTACCTTTAGATGCCATCATAAACAAAGGGAGAAGTAATGAATAATTCATGCCGAGAATTGTAAACAAACGCATATGAAGGGCAGTTACTGGGCGAGACGCCAGATTCACAGTCTTCTCTAACGCTGATTCAGAGAAAACGTAATGTTTACTCTCCACCCGACTCTCCACTTGATAGCATATAAACATTGCATATTTATATGCTATGTAATGTGTTTCTTTTATAATTTTGAAGAAAATATCATAGATGGATTAATAAAAATGTCTGTACAGTATTAACCTAAAATAAGACATTTAATGTGCCCAAGAGTGATTATTATTAAACATACTGACTCACGAACGTGGCATACCTTCTACACTCCCTGCCTTCCTGCTACACTCCCTGCATGCCTGCTACACTCCCTGCATGCCTGCTACACTCCCTGCATGCCTACTACACTCCCTGCATGCCTGCTACACTCCCTGCACGCCTGTTACACTCCCTGCACGCCTGTTACACTCCCTGCATGCCTGTTACACTCCCTGCACGCCTGCTACACTCCCTGCACGCCTGCTACACTCCCTGCACGCCTGCTACACTCCCTGCATGCCTGCTACACTCCCTGCATGCCTGATACACTCCCTGCATGCCTGCTACACTCCCTGCATGCCTGATACACTTCTTGCATGCCTGCTACACTCCCTGCATGTCTGCTACACTTCCTGCATGCCTGCTACACTCCCTGCCTTCCTGATACACTCCCTGCATGCATGCTACACTCCCTGCATGCGTGCTACACTCCCTGCATGCCTGCTACACTCCCTGCCTTCCTGCTACACTCCCTGCATGCATGCTACACTCCCTGCCTTCCTGCTACACTCCCTGCATGCCTGCTACACTCCCTGCCTTCCTGCTACAGTCCCTGCATGCTTGCTACACTCCTTGCCTCTATTCAAATTCAAATTCTTTATTTCATGTAATACAAGGTGGGGGGTACTTACAGTTATACATTAAAGTTGATATTACAAGATGGCCAATAATATGCCTAGGTATGCCTAGGCTTTTCAGGCAGTCTTATGATAGGTCTTACTCAATAGCTACACAATGAATATACAGATTGTAAGGTTAGGTTAGGTTAGGTTTACAAAATTTAGGTACTGGAATTTAAACATTGAGAATTTAACAATTAGTATAAGAAGTTAGCAATTAGTTTATATATTAATGATAAAGGTGATATATTGGCATAATATAGTTTCTATATTGGAGTGTCTTAGGCAAACTTATGACTAGCTTAAGTATTATGAAGCAATAGTTGTATTAGAATTTTGGTTAGAACTGTGCAAATTAAGGGGAATCACAGATATCAATAAGTGTATTATGCCTGCCTGCCTTGAATTTTATTGTGTTTCTCACTTTCTTTATGAAAGGAACTTTACTAGGAACTTTCTTTGGGGCCATGGTTACTTATTTTGCAGTTGAACTTAATCAATAACCACCAAAAGCAATGAATTATAGCAAAATGTTTGGATGAATGAGCAGAAGCTTCCTCATTTGCCCAGAGACACAGCCAGACTGGCGCGAGTGGCTGGCGACGGGCGGGTTGACGCGTCTCATACGGCCGATAAGCGAAATAACGGCCGATAACCAGAAGCCAAAAAACTGGCCTATAACCAAGTTGGCCGATAACAGGAACGGCCGATAACTGGGGGTCCACTGTACATTTTTTGGACTCCATTTTTTAAATGGAATTTTTCGAAGTGTGTCAGATTAGCCAAATTACATTTTACAGGGTAGTTGCAATAGGTGAACGGGCAGTTTCTTGTGCTCAGTTGATAGAACAGAAGGCATACTACTGAAATAGCTAATAATCTGAAGGTGAAATCGCCGATGCATAAATTGTGCTAACTGCTAATTTTGCGTATGTATTTTTTAATGTAAGTTTTCTATCAAATTTCATAATTTCATAGTCATTATGTTCAGAAAAAGATTCTCTACCATTTCAGAAGATTTTTTTTTTTTAAATTGGACACTGAGAGCAATATTAATTTTAGGGTCTGGACAGTGATAGGGTTAATCATGACCTACCAAGCTCTCAAAGATGTGAGATGGTGAGTAAATGAGATAGTGTAAGTGTAGAATGGTGTAGATGGTGTTAATGTAAGATGGTGCAAGTACAAGATGGTGTGAGTACAAGATGGTGTTCGTGTAAGATGGTGCGAGTACAAGATGGTGTGAGTACAAGATGGTGTTATTGTAAGATGGTGCGAGAACAAGATGGTGTTAATGTATGATGGTGCAAGTACAAGATGGTGTGAGTACAAGGTGGTGTTAGTGTAAGATGGTGCGAGTACAAGATGGTGTGAGTACAAGATGGTGTTAATGTAAAATGGTGTAAGAACAAGATGGTGTGAGTACAAGATGGTGTTAGTGTACGATGGTGTTAGTGTAAGATGGTGTTAGTGTAAGATGGTGTTAGTGTATGATGGTGTTAGTGTAAGATGGTGTGAGTGTAAGATGGTGTGAGTGTAAGATGGTGTGAGTGTAAGATGGTGTGAGTGTAAGCTGCTGCTGGTTGATGCTCACCACTGGTCTCAATGGTCCACTTGTTAGGGGCATCAGTGTTAAATGAAGAGCCTTCTGGTAGACTGTTGGTTATTCTGAGGACGACTTGAACTTCCCTCCCATGAGGAACCTGAGCAGTCACTTCCTTAACCTCCAAGTCTGGCTTCAAGTCTTGACTTGAACTATCACCTTCATCTATCAGTTTTATGGCCAGCTGAAAAGATAATGATTTTTTTTTTATATTCAAGGGAAAATGTTAAACTACTAGCGGTAAAATATGACAATTGGTTTAAATATCAAAATAGTGAGCGAACAGTAAACAATTGTCTTAAATAGTGTGTGACACTGGTGGACAACAGCCAGGTAGCTCCATCACACACTCAGTTCTGCTTCATCAACATGATTTACATATCTTTCAACATAATCTACATATCTACCATGAGCTACACAATCTACCCACATTGCACATCGTCTACCAACATGATCTACACATCAACCAATATGATTTATACATCATTCAACATGACTTACATGTGGAAATTTATTATTATTTTTTTTATTAACACATCGGCCGTTTCCCACCAAGGCAGGGTGGCCTGACAAAGAAAAACTTTCATCATCATTCACTCCATCACTGTCTTGCCAGAGGCGTGCTTACACTACAGCTACAAAACTGCAACATTAACATCCCTCCTTCAGAGTGCCGGCACTGTACTTGTGGAAATTTATTGGTAACAAATTACACTGCCGGGTTCATATGTAACATACTAACTGACAGATGTAGGCCTTAAGAATGATTTAGGTAGGCTTGAATTGTTAGTAAATAATGTCAGAATTAATAATGTAGCCTTAGACATTAATATTATGTTATATTAGGTAGTGAGATTAGACATTGAGGTGGATAGCATCTCTTTGTACAAGTGAGGAGAAATGGGGGTTCACTAGAGACAGGTGACCCCTTCAGGCATCAGCTCCCATGATGATAACTCATTATGAGCTATTAGCTCAGTATCCCATGCTGCTTTCAAAATATTCTGCCTGGCAGCGAGAGAATAATAAGCAGAGGATTCCTGACATACTGTAATTATTCAGTCTACATGTCCGAACCATCTCAACAACCTCTCCTCAGCCCTCTGGATAATAGTTTTGGTAATCCCGCACCTCCTCCTAATTTCCAAACTACGAATTCTCTGCATTATCTTCATGCCACACATTGCCCTCAGGCATGACATCTCCACTGCCTCCAGCCTTTGCCTTGTTGCAACATTAACCACCCATGTTTCACACCCATATAAGAGCGTTGGTATAACTATACTCTCATACATTCCCCTCTTTGCTTCCATGGACAAAGTTCTTTGTCTCCACAGACTCCTAAGTGCACCACTCCCTTTTTTCCCCTCATCAATTCTATGATTCACCTCATCCTTCATAGACCCATCTGCTGACACATCCACTCCTAAATATCTGAATACATTCATCTCCTCCATACTCTCTCCCTCTCTATCCTCATCACCTTACTCTTTCCTATATTCACTTTTAATTTTCTTCTTTTACATACCTTACCAAACTCATCCACCAACCTCTGCAACTTATCTTCAGAATCTACCAAAAGCACAGTGTCATCAGCAAAGAGCAACTGTGACAACTCCCACTTTGTGTTAGATTCTTTATCTTTTAACCCCACACCTCTTGCCAACACCCAAGCATTCACTTCTCTTACAACTCCATCTATAAACATATTGAACAACCATGGTGACATCACACATCCTTGTCTAAGGCCTACTTTTACTGGAAAATAATCTCACTCTCTCCTACATACTCTAACCTGAGTCTCACTATCCTCATAAAAACTCTTCACTGCTTTCAGTAACCTACCTCCTATTCCATACATTTACAACATCTGCCACATTGCCCCCAATCCATCCATAAATGCCACAAAAACTTATTTACCCTTATGTAAATACTGTTCACCTATATGTTTCACTGTAAACACTTGGTCTACACACCCCATACCTTTCCTAAAGCCTCCTTGTTCATCTGTTATCCTACTCTCTATCTTACTCTTAATTCTTTCAATAATAACTCTACCATACACTTTACCAGGTACACTCAACAGACTTATTCCCCTATAATTTTTGCACTCTCTCTCTTGTCCCTTTTGCCTTTATACAAAGGAACTTGTACCATCTTGTAATGACGTACTCATTTACCGACGACTCAGAGTTACGACGGGCTCTCCCACGTTAAAAAAAAAAAAAAATTGTATGCCATATGAGAACTTGGGTCATGCATCTCAATCTCCTTCTTACAGCCACTCAGTACACTAGCTTTTAAAGTCTCCAAGACTACATATTTGTACAAATTTTAACTTGACTGTGTACCCCAAAGTACAAGATAGAAGTGCAGCAGCACTTGTATAAGTTTCGTAGCTGACATTTAAAGCACTCCAGAGAGATTGTTATTATTACAATAAATAAACCTTTATCTTTATTAATTATTATTATCATCATCATCAACATACCTTGTTCACTGAGTTTAATCCTTTCTTAATTAAACTGCTACGGGAGAGACAGAATATAAACACACAGACGAACACACCAGCTGATCTCTTTACTGTGAACTTCTTTTGTACATCTTCCATTTTCCTCTTGTTGTTTTTCCTCTTCCAAGGATAAACAAGAGAAAAATGGATCAGAACAAACCAACTGATCAGGGATCAGCTGGTGTGTTCGTCTGTGTGTTTACATTCTGTCTTTCTCGTGGCAGCTTAAGAACGAAATTATTATACAGTAAATCGTCATTTAGCACGAGATTATGTTGCACGTTATGGGAATTGCACGATTGAAGAATTGCGGCACATTATTATCTAACACGACGTAAAAATGATATTACACGGTTCGCAGGAGGGGAAAAATTTTTGAACGCACTGTAGCCCACGGTGGGTTAAACCATTGAGTCAGTGGGGGTCCTACTGAGGGTGGCTATGAGCCACATCAAGTGTTTAATGCTGACGAGAGAAGTGTTTTCTGGAAGAAAATGCCAACACAAACTTATATCAGTCAGCAAGAGAAAAGTGCATCAGGCTTCAAGACAGCAAGGGATCGCTTCACCTTGCTCCTTTTCGGTAATGCATCAGGCGATGTCAAGTGTAAGCCCAATCCTCGTGCTTAGAGGAAAAGGGAATTTGTTTTTCCTTCCCGCAAACTGTAAGTAAGTTTATTCAGATACAAGGGGCCAGGAGCTGAGTCTCGACCCCTGCAACCACAATTAGATGAGTACAGTTACATTGATTATCATACATAGCAGCATATGTGTAGAGAACCTAGGATAACCCAAAAAAAAGTCAAACAATGGAAATAAGTCACTCTGACTTTTTTGAGTTATCCTAGGTTCTCTACACATATGCTGCTATGTATGATAATCTTCGTAACTGTATCTGTGTATACCTGAATAAACTTACTTACAGTTTGCGGGAAGGAAAAACAAATAACCATTCCCACAAGCAGCCGCTTTGTTGTGGTTCACCACCCGCCTTACCCAGCCACCCCGGACCCCACCATCCCAGCATTCGTACGTATTTCATACGCGTCAAAAAAAAGTCCTCTGCTACAAGTCAGCTGTGTTTGTGAAGAATGAGAGAGAGTGAATTGTGTTTTGATATTTAAATTACAATATCTTGTATCTGCCAAGCAATCATAACACCCAGTAGGCATACCAGTGTTGCTCAAAGTGGCAAGAAAAGGTATAAGCATTTAAGATTTGAATTAACGTAGAAAACAAAGATATTAGACAAGACATAATCCGTGGCCGTAATGAAGTGTTACTTTGTACACATAAAAAGAGGTAAACATAAATTTGTGTGACTGACTGACTGACTTACTTACTGACTGACTTAGACTGACTTACTGAATGACTTGACTGACTTACTGAATGACTTGACTGACTTACTGAATGACTTGACTGACTTACTGAATGACTTGACTGACTTACTGAATGACTTGACTGACTTACTGAATGACTTGACTGACTTACTGAATGACTTGACTGACTTACTGAATGACTTGACTGACTTACTGAATGACTTGACTGACTTACTGAATGACTTGACTGACTTACTGAATGAATTGACTGACTTACTGAATGACTTGACTGACTTACTGAATGACTTGACTGACTTACTGAATGACTTGACTGACTTACTGAATGACTTGATTGACTTAATGACTTGACTGACTTACTGAATGACTTGACTGACTTACTGAAAGACTTGACTGATTTACTGAATGACTTAAAGTTAGACACTCTGTACAACCATCGACTTCAGTTCCAGAACCTCTACTATCCACCTCAGCCCAGTAGGGCCACAGCATAACTCTCCACTCTCTTCACAATCATCCACAAACACCAGCACCCACAATTTAAGGTAAATACTATTATTTCTGTTACATTTGTAGTCTTAAGCAGTAAAAACAACTTAATACATCATGGTAATGAACTACAATTACATATTCACTTTTATTTTTGTAAGATCTGTTGGTCTAAAAAAAACTTGTTTGGCTTTTTGTTGACTCCCAGGAACGTAACCCTATTTTTCCCATAAGTTCTTTTAATTATATAACACAAAATTATCTAACACGACATTTTCAGGAACGTAACTACCATGCTAAATGACGATCTACTGTACTCAGAGAACAAGGTATATCGATGGTGATAATAATAATAATAAAATACATATATAATTAATAATCACTCTGGGGCACTGTAAATGTCATATGTATTTTGTATAACAAACCTGTACAAAATACGTATGACACAGGCAGCGCGGCGTCTCGGTGTCAAGTATCTCAGTCGCCTTCTTACAGCCACTCAGTACACTAGCTTTCACTGTCTCCAAATTTGCACTTTATTGTGCATCCCAAAGTACAAGATGTCGGCGAAAAGGAAGATCTTGACTTCACCTGAAGGAAGTGCTAAGAAACAAAGGAAGGCTCTTGATCTTGAGGTGAAAATGAAGATTATAAACGAGTATGAAGCTGGTAAGAAAGTACAAGTACCATGACATTCGGACGTGTAAGCTAACGGCACTAAAAAATATTGTATAATTATACTATTACTATCAATACAGGTTATCTACTTATCATATTTATTCCAGAATAATATTAGGTATAACATAAATAATGTAGAAGCATGATAAAGATGCCAAAATTAATAAAAACTGACATTATATAGAGAGGTATTGAAGGATGGAGGGCGGAGAGGGATAAAAAAAAGTGACCGCGACCATTATAGAAAACGGTACCGCCTGAAGGGTAACTATAGAAGATCACTCGTACCCTATGCAAAGACTGAAAAAAAGTGTGATTTTCTCGATTTTTTTTTTTAAAGTAATCAGCTATGTAAGAGTTTCCTGGAATAACTTGGAAGTAAGTCATTGACCTATTTCATGTTGTATTACTGTTAATAATAAACAGATCGAAAGGAACTTCCCAACAAACATAAAACTGAATGTTTTAATTTTGGGTGGTGACACTTTTGAAGTGTCAGTAATGGGTGATTCCTCAATTAGCGACGAAATCGTTTACCGACGGGGTCTTAGGCCCCTATCTCCGTCGTTAAGTGAGGAGAGACTGTATTTTATAGTGCGGTGAACTCACACCTCCACACGCCATGGTGGTCTATGAGTAACTGACGCTGAGAGACTGCTGGAGCCTTCATAGCCCTGCCTACCCTTCAATACCTCTATATAATATCAGTTTTTATTAATTTGTGCATCTTTATCATGCTTCTATGTTATTTATGATGTACCTAATATTATTCTGGAATAAATATGATACGTAAGTCAGTCGTCATTCAGTAAGTCAGGCAAGTCATTCAGTAAGTGAGTCAATTCATCGAGTAAGTCAGTCAAGTCATTCAGTAAGTCAAGTCATTCAGTAAGTAAGTCAAGTCATTTAGTAAGTCAGTCAAGTCATTCAGTAAGTCAGTCAAGTCATTCAGTAAGTCAGTCAATTCTCGATTTTCTTCATAATTCCTAGACTTGAACGCTTAAACCTTTTCTTGTCACTTGCAGGAACACTTGTATGCTTACTGGGTGCCATGATTGCTTGGCAGATTTATCAAAATGCGATGAAAATGAGAAAATGTATGTAAATAAACACAGCGAGCTACCGGATTGTCGTATGAACCAAACTGAAGGCTGGGAGGGTAGTGAGGGTGGCGGGGGATAGCAGTAGGACTCCCCCACTAACTCAATGGTTTAACCCACCACGGGCGACCGCGCGCTCAAAATTTTTTCCCCTCCCACGAACCGTGTAATATAAATTTTACGTCGTGTTAGATAAAAATGTGCCACAATTCTTCAATCGTGCAATACCCATGACGTGCAACATAAAGTCATGCTAAATGAGGGTCTACTGTATACTCTAGAATGAATAAAATACAGTGGACCCCCGGAGTTCGTACTGCTCCAAACTCGAACAATTATGTAAGTGTATTTTTGTAAGTGCTTTTGTAAGTGTATTTTTATGGGTCTAAAAGGACTAATCTAATTTACATTATTCCTTATGGGAACAAATTCGTTCAGTAACGGCACTTGAGCAGCATTCTGGAACGAATTAATGACGAACTCCGGGGGTCCATTGCAGTTGCAAGTACAAAAAACAATGGATTATTATATAATGTATCGTATGAACCCGTGGGATGATGGTCACTCGCCCACAAACAATGCCACACTGACTCTCTGAATGTTGTGTGGGAGCCTTTGTGTACGCCCGGCCGCTCCTGGCTGCATGGATACGTTCAGTACCAACGCCAAATCGCGAAAAAATCATGAACCTTGAGTCTATTTTTCGCTGAAAAAAGGCACTGAAAGGCGAAATTCACGAAACACGATGCCGCTGAAACTCGGGGGTCCACTGTATGATATTTTCTTCAAAATTATACAAGAATCACATTACATAGCATATAAACATGCAATGTTTACATACTATGGAGGGCTGGTAGTCGGGTGGTGGGAAAACATTACATTTTCTCTGGTCCAGCACCAGAGAAAACGTGTATGAATCTGCATTGGCCAAGTCACCCCCCTTAATACATAATGCTTTCGTTTACCTTTCTCGGCATGAATTATTCATTACTTCTCCCTTTGTTTATGATGGCATCTAAAGGTAGTTGTTAGAAACGATTAAACTCAGTGAACATGGTATGTCAATGGTAATAATTTGGCTCTGGGACGCATTAAATATCGTGTAGCAATGTAAGTATGTAGCCCAGGCGGACTACACAGTACCTACATCTACAGGCTACCTACACCTGACTTCCTACATGAAGACTACAAATATTTTAAGGAAAGTAATGAATGTACTGTGAATGTATTTTACTTTTTATTGTGTTTTTTAATGCCTAGTTTTATTACTAACTTAATATAAGTTAGTGTAAACTTGACAACCCTACGCCTGTTGTGGAATCTATTGTGGGTTTGGGGAAGTCCATGGGGTTGGATGTGAGTGGCCAGGATGTGGAAGAGTTGGTGGACGACCACAGGGAAGAGCTAACCACTGAAGAACTGCAACACTATAGTTATTCCCCATAAAATTTATTTTTTGTTAATATTTTTGGGTGTCTGGAATGGATTAATTGGATTTACATTATTTCTTATGGGAAATATTACTTCGGTATCGTCCATTTCGGATTTCGACCGACCTTTTAGAATGGATTAAGGATGAAAACCAGGGTTCCACTGTAATAATAATGATAATAATAATAATAATAATACCTTTGATATACCTTTGAAGAGTTTCGAGAGTATCTACTCTCTGAGCCCGGCCATGGGCCAGGCTCGTCTGGTGCTTGCCTGGTCAACCAGGCTGTTGCTGCTGGAGGCCCGCTGCCCCACATATCCATCACAGCCTGGTTGATCTGGCACCTGGTGAAGATATTTGTCCAGTTTCCTCTTGAAGGCTTCTACACTGGTTCCAGCCGTGTTTCGGATATCTTCTGGTAAGATGTTGAATAGTCTGGGACCCCGGATGTTAATACAGTGCTCCCGTATTGTCCCCACCGCACCCCTGCTCCTCACTGGGTTTATTTTACACTTTCTCCCATATCTCTCACTCCAGTATGTTGTTATGGCAGTGTGCAGATTTGGGACCAGGCCCTCAAGTACTTTCCATGTATATATTATCATGTATCTCTCTCTCCTCCGCTCCAATGAGTACATGTTCAAGACTTGAAGCGTTCCCAATAATTTAGATGTTTCAATGGCTCAATGTGAGCCGTAAACAATCTCTGGATTTGTTCCAGCTCTGCTATTTCTCCTGCCCTGAACGGGGCCGTCAGCACTGAGCAGTATTCTAAGTGAGGGAGCACTAGCGATTTGAATAGTGTCACCATCGGCATTATTTCCCTTGTTTTGAAAGTTCTCAATACCCACCCCGTCATCTTCCTGGCTGTTGTGATCTTTGTCTTGTTATGGTCTTTAAACGACAGATCAGCAGACATAATTATTCCCAAGTCCTTTACGTGTTCCTTTCGTTCTATGTGGTGACCCTCTTGCGTTTTGTATATAGTGTTCCTTTTGAGTTCTTCATTTTTCCATACCTAAGCAGCTGAAACTTATCACCATTGAACGTCATGTTGTTCTCCACTGCCCATTGGAAGACCCTGCTTATGTCCTCCTGTAATTTTTCAGTGTCCTCTACCGTAGTGACTTTCATGCTTATTTTAGTGTCATCTGCAAATGATGATACAAAAGTGTGCTGGGTGTTTTTATCTATGTCTGATATGAGGATGAGAAACAGCAGAGGTGCCAGGACAGTGCCTTGGGGCACTGAGCTTTTGACCTCGCTGATGCTGGATCTTGCCCTGTTCACTACTACGTTTTGTGTTCTTTGTGTTAGGAACTCAAAAATCCATCTGCCTACCTTCCCCGTAATGCCTATGGCCCTCATTTTGTGCGCTATCACTCCATGATCGCATTTGTCAAACGCCTTTGCAAAATCTGTGTAAATCACATCTGCGTTTTGGTCGTCCTCCAATGCCTCCGTAATAGTAATAATAATAATAATAATAATGGTTGTTCAATATATTTATAGATGGGGTTGTAAGAAAAGTGAATGTGAGGGTCTTGGCAAGAGGTGTGGGGTTAAAAGACAAAGAATCAAATACAAAGTGGGAGTTGTCACAGATGCTTTTTGATGAGGACACTGTGCTTTTGGGAGATTCTGAAGAGAAGTTGCAGAGGTTGGTGGATGAATTTGGTAAGGTATGTAAAAGAAGAAAATTGAAAGTGAATAGTATAGGAAAGAGTAAGGTGATGAGGATAACAAAAAGATTAGGTGACGAAAGATCGGATATCAGATTGGAGGGAGAGAGTATGGAAGAGGTGAATGTATTCAGATATTTGGGAGTGGACATGTCAGCAGATGGGTGAATCATAGAACTGATGCGACTGTGGAGAAAAAGAACTTTGTCCATGGAAATAAAGAGGGGAATGTATGAGAGTATAGTTATACCAACACTCTTATATAGGTGTGAAGCATGGGTGATGAATGTTGCAATGAGGAGAAGGCTGGAGTCAGTGGAGATGTCATGTCTGAGGTCAATGTGTGGTGTGAATATAATGCAGAGAATTCGGAGTTTGGAAATTAGGAGGAGGTGCGGGATTACCAAAACTATTATCCAGAGAGCTGAGGAGGGGTTGTTGAGGTGGTTCGGACATGTAGAGAGAATGGAACGAGACAGAATGACTTCGAGAGTGTATAAATCTGTAGTGGAGGGAAGGCGGGGTAGGGGTCGGCCTAGGAAAGGTTGGAGGGAGGGGGTAAAGGAGGTTTTGTGTGGGAGGGGCTTGGACTTCCAGCAAGCATGTGTGAGCATATTTGTTAGGAGTGAATGGAGACAAATAGTTTTTAATACTTGACGTGCTGTTGGAGTGTGAGCAAAGTAACATTTATGAAGGGATTCAGTGAAACCGGCAGGCCAGACTTGAGTCCTGGAGATGGGAAGTACAGTGTCTGCACTCTGAAGGAGGGGTGTTAATGTTGCAGTTTTATAACTGTAGTGTAAAGCACCCCTCTGGCAAGACAGTGATGGAGTGAATGATGATGAAAGTTTTTCTTTTTTGGGCCACCCTGCCTTGGTGGGAATCGGCCGATGTGTTAATAAAAAAAATAAGGAATAATGTAAATTAGATTAGTCCATTTTAGACCCCCAAAAATACACTTATAGAAGCACTTACAATAATACACTTGCATAACTGTTTGAGTTGGGAGCTGTACGAAACTTGAGGTACCACTGTATTTGTAATTTGTATTTGAATATACTCTATGTACAGTATAATGTTTTTGGAAATAGATTTTTGAATTTTGAAAGTTCTGAATATTATTATTACCCGTAAAGTAAGTGTTCATTTGAAATTAAGATTACCATAATAGTAAATACAGTAGAGTATCAACTGAAGAAACAATGGTAATTACAATTTATATTAAGATAAAATAGTGATGATATCTGAGTTTTGAGGATGAAATGAACACTCACAAGTCGTAAAGAATAGTCTTTGAGGGAGAGGATCTTAACAGCATGATTGTTGGTGTCAGCAATATAGAGGCAGGAGCCATCTGCACTCACACAAAGCCCTCCAGGCTCGTTCAGTTCTCCCCATCCATACACCTGAAACATTATAACATTATACAGTACAAGAACTATTATTAATAACAATAATAATAACAATAACAAATTTAATAATAGCAATAATTTTGCAAATGGTAAATCAAATATGTAGCTTAAGAAATGTGTATGAGAGTAAAGTGGCAGGAGGAAACTAATGTGATTTTTTTTTTAACCCTTTCAGTGTTGGTCCCATTATGTCTCGGCTTTGAAGCCAATGTCGGTCCAGTAGTATGACCCCATAAGCTCAGTTCACTCACATAAGCTGTGAGTGGTAAATTTGGGCCTAGATATGAGAAAATGGGTCTATGCAGTAAGCATGTACCATATAAAAAAAAATTCTGTAGCCACAGTGGATAATGAGAAACAACAGCGACAGTATTTTTAGTGTAAAAAAGCAAATTTGCGGTGTATTTTCATATAGTTTTTATGGTTGTATTCTCGGTTTCTTGGTCTCATTTGATAGAATGGAAGATATATTACAGAAATAGTGATGATTTTGATTAGTTTCAGGACTGAAAGTAGCTTGAAATTGAGCTCAAAGTAGCAGAAATGTTCAATTTTTGCAGATATTCCAGAGTACACTTGTCCAATACTTGTCCAACTGGCCAGTCTAATAAGGATTTACTAATGCAATGACATTATTTATACAATTATTACAATAATGCAGTAGTCTGCATAACAGTAAATCTTTAGAATCTTTATTTTTTGTGAATAAAAATTCAAAATGAAAAGCAAGTGTAATATAAGAGTGGCCGGAGACATGACTAAGGAACACAGGAAATGTTTATTTAGTGCCAGGAATGTCTACACTGTTTATTCGGGACCCTATTTTCAAATTGGCAATTGTTGAATTTTGTATGAAATTGGCCAAATTACCAGTTTCTGATCACTTTATTGGGTAATTGAAATATGTAAATGGGTGGTTTCTTGTACTCAGTCAACAGAAAAGAAGGAATACTAGTGAAATAGCTATGAGTTTGGTGCACTGGAACAATGGAATTGGCCAAAAATAGTGCGCAAAGTGGGCAAAATTGCCAATGCGTAAATACTGCCGAGACCGTTAACTTTGCAAAAGCATAATTCCGTAAGTTTTCCATCAAATTTCATACTTTTGATTTCATTACCTTTGGAAAAAGATTCTCTATCATTTCATAAAATATTTTTTTCTGTTTATAAATTCTCTGAAGGAAGTTTATGAGCAGGGGTCTAGACACTGAAAGGGTTAACATAGCCAGCCATCTATCTGAAGAGAAGGTGACTCCAAAAATAAGAAAACACCTTCACTGTCATTCACTCTATCTCCATCTTGCCAGTGTGCTGATATCATAGTTCAGATAGCCCACTGAACTGCAACATACTCACCAGTCCTTCACAGTGTAGGCATTGCACTTTCCACCCTTAGCACTCAAGTCCAGTTAATGGGATTTCCAGAATCTCTTTATAAATGTTACCTTGCTGACACTCCACCAGCAAGTTAAGTCATAAAAACCACTAGTCTCAACTCAATCCCAGCTAATGCACTCACACAAGTTAATGCACTCACATAAGATAATGCACTCACACAAGCTCATGCACTCACACAAGTTAATGCACTCACATAAGCTAATGCACTCACACAAGCTAATGCACTCACATAAGCTAATGCACTCACACAAGCTAATGCACTCACATAAGCTAATGCACTCACACAAGCTAATGCACTCACATAAGCTAATGTACTCTCACAAGCTAATGAACTCACATAAGCTAATGCACTCACACAAGCTAATGCACTCACACAAGCTAATGCAATCACACAAGCTAATGCACTCGCACAAGCTAATGCACTCACACAAGCTAATGCACTCACACAAGCTAATGCACTCACACAAGCTAATGCACTCACAAGCAATGCAATCGCACAAGCTAATGCACTTGCACAAGCTAATGCACTCACACAAGCTAATGCACTCACACAAGCTAATGCACTCACAAGCTAATGCACTCGCACAAGCTAATGCACTCACAAGCTAATGCACTCACACAAGCTAATGCACTCATAAGCTAATGCACTCGCACAAGCTAATGCACTCGCACAAGCTAATGCACTCACACAAGCTAATGTACTCACACAAGCTAATGCACTCAGAAGCTAATGCACTCGCACAAGCTAATGCACTCGCACAAGCTAATGCACTCGCACAAGCTAATGCACTCACACAAGCTAATGCACTCACTCAAGCTAATGCACTCACAAGCTAATGCACTCACACAAGCTAATGCACTCACACAAGCTAATGCACTCACACAAGCTAATGCACTCACACAAGCTAATACACTCACACAAGCTAATGCACTCACACAAGCTAATGCACTCACACAAGCTAATGCACTCACACAAGCTAATGCACTCACACAAGCTAATGCACTCACACAAGCTAATGCACTCACACAAGCCTCCTGGATGTTCAACCTTCTAAATAATTTTAACTATACCTGTATCTTATAGCCACTATATTGTTTCTGTAGACACTTCTTACTGAACCTACAGTCACTATATTGTTCCAGTAGACATTTCCTACTGAACCTACAGTCACTATATTGTACCTGTAGACACTTCTTACTGAACCTACAGTCACTATATTGTTCCAGTAGACACTTCTTACTGAACCTACAGTCACTATATTGTTCCTGTACACTTCTTACTGAACCTACAGTCACTATATTGTTCCAGTAGACACTTCTTACTGAACCTACAGTCACTATACTGTTCCTGTAGACACTTCTTACTGAACCTACAGTCACTATATTGTTCCAGTAGACACTTCTTACTGAACCTACAGTCACTATATTGTTCCAGTAGACACTTCTTACTGAACCTACAGTCACTATATTGTTCCAGTAGACACTTCTTACTGAACCTACAGTCACTATATTGTTCCTGTAGACACTTCTTACTGAACCTACAGTCACTATATTGTTCCAGTAGACATTTCCTACTGAACCTACAGTCACTATATTGTACCTGTAGACACTTCTTACTGAACCTACAGTCACTATATTGTTCCAGTAGACACTTCTTACTGAACCTACAGTCACTATATTGTTCCTGTAGACACTTCTTACTGAACCTACAGTCACTATATTGTTCCAGTAGACACTTCTTACTGAACCTACAGTCACTATATTGTTCCTGTAGACACTTCTTACTGAACCTACAGTCACTATATTGTTCCAGTAGACACTTCTTACTGAACCTACAGTCACTATATTGTTCCAGTAGACACTTCTTACTGAACCTACAGTCACTATATTGTTCCAGTAGACACTTCTTACTGAACCTACAGTCACTATATTGTTCCTGTAGACACTTCTTACTGAACCTACAGTCACTATATTGTTCCAGTAGACACTTCTTACTGAACCTACAGTCACTATATTGTTCCAGTAGACACTTCTTACTGAACCTACAGTCACTATATTGTTCCTGTAGACACTTCTTACTGAACCTACAGTCACTATATTGTTCCTGTAGACACTTCTTACTGAACCTACAGTCACTATATTGTTCCTGTAGACACTTCTTACTGAACCTACAGTCACTATATTGTTTCTGTAGACACTTCTTACTGAACCTACAGTCACTATATTGTTTCTGTAGACACTTCTTACTGAACCTACAGTCACTATATTGTTTCAGTAGACACTTCGTACTGAACCTGCAGTCACTATATTGTTTCTGTAGACACTTCTTACTGAGCCTACAGTCACTATATTGTTTCTGTAAACACTTCTTACTGAACCTACAGTCACTATATTGTTTCTGTAGACACTTCTTACTGAACCTACAGTCATATATTGTTCCTGTAGACACTTACTGAACCTACAGTCACTATATTGTTCCTGTAGACCCACTTTTCTAGAACCTATCAGTCACTATATTGTTCCTGTAGACACTTCTTACTGAACCTACAGTCACTATAACTTTTCCTGTAGAGCACTTCTTACTGAACCTACATTCACTATATTGTTTCTGTAGACACTTTACTGAACCTACAGTCACTATATTGTTCCTGTAGACACTTCTTACTGAACCTACAGTCACTATATTGTTCCTGTAGACACTTCTTACTGAACCTGCAGTCACTATATTGTTCCTGTAGACACTTCTTACTGAACCTACATTCACTATATTGTTTCTGTAGACACTTCTTACTGAACCTACAGTCACTATATTGTTCCTGTAGACACTTCTTACTGAACCTACAGTCACTATATTGTTCCTGTAGACACTTCTTACTGAACCTGCAGTCACTATATTGTTTCTGTAGACACTTCTTACTGAACCTACAGTCACTATATTGTTCCTGTAGACACTTCTTACTGAACCTACAGTCACTATATTGTTCCTGTAGACACTTCTTACTGAACCTGCAGTCACTATATTGTTTCTGTAGACACTTCTTACTGAACCTACAGTCACTATATTGTTCCTGTAGACACTTCTAACTTAATTTTTATCACCTTCACGTATCAAACATGAATTTATTTTCATGAATTCTGGAGTGTGGCTAATGCTCAATATTATCCAAATTCTAGAGTGTGACTAATGCTCAATATTATCCAAATTCTGGAGTGTGACTAATACGTACTCATTATTCTCCAAATTCTGGAGTGTGACTAATACTCATTATTCTCCAAATTCTGGAGTGTGGCTAATGCTCAATATTTTCCAAATTCTGAAGTGGCTAATGCTGAATATTCTCCTAATTTGATGAAGCATTACAATATTATTTTATTCTAGCCAGCTCATGTCTCTCTAATTTGAACTCTGGTATGGTAATTAAGTGTTCACAGAAAACTTAATTACCATTTTTTCTACCACATAAGACATCCTAACATACTATATTTAAGATACTCAAATTTTAGTAGGGAAAGTTTCTACTTTAACACTGTCTTTGATGTGTATTCCCATCAGTTTTAAAGAATCTTTGCTTATCTTAAGTTAAAGTAGGTTTTTCCTTGCTTTAACTCTGAACTTGTGACATTCCAGTATTTATTATACAGTGGACCCTGTTTTTGTAAATTTCAGTTACTGGCGACTTTTTTCGTCAAAATATAGGCTCTGTTTTCGTGACTTTCCTCTGTTTTCGTCAGACGTACGGAACACGTCCGAATGGCCGTGCACACACAAAGCCTCCTACACACGTATTCTGAGTCAGTCTGGCATTGTTTCCTGGCTAGTGAACATAACCCTGCGAAGTCATACAAAACATTTTGTAATAATCCACTGTTTTTTGAGCTTGTTTATTGTGTGTGACTGCTAAATAAGCCACTATGGACCCAAAGAAAGCTCCTACTGCCAGCCCTATGGTAAAGAAGGTGAGAAACACGATAGAATTCAAGAAAGAACTCGTAGCAAGTACCAAAGTGGAGGAGGAAGAGAAAGGGGACAATGTGCCTTCTTCAGTGATTCAGTGATTCTACGAAATGTATGATACTAAAGCAGCAGCAGTTGATAAAGGCTACAGCGCCAGCCAATGATAAAGTGTAGCATTAACCCTTTCAGGGTCCATGCCGTAGTTCTACGGCTTTGAGTTCTGGGTCCAAACCGTAGTTCTACGTCATGAGCTCAGCTCACTCAGATAAGCTTTGAGCGGTAAATTTTGGCCTAGATATGAGATAATGCACCTATGTGGTAAGTGTGCACCACATAAAACAAATCCTGCAGCACACAGTGCATGAGAGAAAAAAAACTGAAACCGTAATTTTCGATTAAAACAGCGACTTTGTAGTGTTTTCTCGTATACTTTTTATAGTTGTATTTGCAATTTCTTGGTCTCATTTGATAGAATGGAAGATATATTACAGATATGGAGATGATTTTGATTGGTTTTAGTACTGGAAATGGCTTGAAACTGAGCTCAAAGTAGCAGAAATGTTTAATTTTTGCTGATGTTCAAGAGTAAACAAATGACCTCACACGTCTAATACGTGCCAGCTGGTGGGTCTAATATACGTTCACAAATGTGGTGATATTATTTGTACAATTATTACAATATTGCATAACAGTAAATCTTCCATTTTTTGGTTTGAATAAAAATTCATTATGTGAATAAAAAATCAAAATGGAATTCATTTGTAAGACTGAAAACGTAACTATTGAACAGAGGAAATGTTAGTTTAGTGCCAGGAATGCCTGCATTGTTTATTCTGCACACTATTTTGAAATTGGAATATTTTGAACTATGAGTTAAATTGGCTAAATTACCAAATTATAATCACTTTATTTTGTAGTTGAAACAGTTGACTGGGCTATTTCTTGTGCTCAATCGATAGAATAGAAGAAATACTAGTGAAATAGCTAAGAATTTGGTCGACTGGAATAATGTAATTGGCCTAAAATGGGAGTCAAAGTCGGCAAAATCGCCGATGCGTAAATATCTCTGACACATCAAAATTCGCGAGAGCATAATTTCGTCAATTTTCAATCAAATTTTGTACTTTTTGTTTTATTACCTTCAGAAAAAGATTCTCTACCATTTCATAGGAAAAAATAAGATTTTTTTTTTTTTTTAAATTCTTGGACACTGGCACACCCCTTCCAAAAATGGCCTTGGACCCTGAAAGGGTTAACAGTGTAGCAAGTAAGTTAAGCGATTAAGCGATTGAAAAAGGACGACACGAAACTAACTCCAATGTTGTTGGAGGTACAGTCATCCCTTGGTTTTCGATTGTCTCAGTTTTCACCGATTTTGGTTTTCGATCACTTTTTTCGTGGAAAAATTGTCTCAGTTTTCGCCGATGGTACGGAACCTGTACACCAGTGCCGCGCACATACAAAAGGCGGGCCCGCCACCCACACACCTCCCCCGCACATTGTCACGCAGTCTAGCATTGTTTAATGCCGAATTACAGAAAATATCAACATGGATGACGACAAATAAACTTGCTCTCAATACTGACAAGACCTACTTCATTCAGTTTGGAAACAAAGCTACAAATGTTCCACTTAACATAACACTAAATGGTGCACCCATCACAAGACTCAAAGAGGGAAAATTCCTAGGAATCCACCTTGACAGTAGTCTTAAATTCCAAACTCATATACAACAAATTTCTAAGAAAATCTCAAAGACAGTAGGTATATTATCTAAGATACGCTATCATGTGCCACAACCAGCTCTCATTGCACTATATCATTCTCTTATCTACCCTTATCTCACCTATGGAATCAGTGCATGGGGCTCAACAACATTAAATCACCTTAGACCACTCATAACCCAGCAAAAGGCTGCAGTCAGGATGATAACAAATTCCCAATCTAGACAACATACTCCACCTATATTCAGAACATTAAAACTACTCACCATAAAAAATATTCACACCTATTCATGTGCCATCTACATACATAAAACTCTACATGCTAATATCAACCCTCCGCTCAAAATTCTCCTCAACAACTTTAATAGGTCCCACGACCATGACACAAGACACAGATCACTATTTGACATACCCCGAGTCCATACTAACCAATGTAAAAATTCTATGCACATAAAGGGCCCCAGAATCTGGAATTCATTACCAGTAAATATTAAGTTAACTTTGTCCGAAAATCAATTCAAGACTCTTCTCAAAAATCACCTACTCACACTATACTAAATACTCATACTGTAACAAACTTTCAAACCCAATGTTATTTTACCTAAGATAATCTCAATTTTATATGTCATCCTCCTTAACACTTGTTGCAATATCATATCATCATATTGTTCATTTAAAATATTATAGTATCATTTTGTTAAATTGAAATAAAATATATAACTAGAAGAAACTCAAAATATTTTCTAGTATTATTATTATACTAGTATAGCATCAACATATTGTAACTTGAATTAAAATATACAACTAGACTAAACTCAACCAATTTCTCTTGTCTTGTCTTTTTATTGTATGTATAATCAGATTGAAATATTAAATAATACAGAACTAGAATAAACCCAATCAATTTCTCTAGCATTAATCTTTAGAATAAGCTGCCCCTAATGCCATGGCATGCCAGTGGCTCTCCTTGCAATACAGTTTTATAATTGTAACTACCAATAACAATGTACACTTGTATCATGCATTGAAATAAAAATATTATTATTATTATTATTATTATTATTATTATTATTATTATTATTATTATTATTATTATTATTATTATGCTTGAGTGAACATCACCCCAGGAGTTCATACAAAACATTTATTAACAATTCATTGTTTTTGGCCCTTGATTATTGTGTGTGACTACTAAATAAGCTACCATAGGCCCAAAGAAAGCTCTTAGTGCCAGTCCTTTGGTAAAGAAAGTGAGAAACACGATGGACTTTAAGAGTGTAGCAGGCATGCAGGGAGTGTAGCAGGTATGCAGGGAGTGTAGCATGAATGCAGGGATTGTAGCATGTATGCAGGGAGTGTAGCAGGTATGCAGGGAGTGTAACATGTATGCAGGGAGTGTAGCATGTATGCAGGGAGTGTAGCATGTATGCAGGGAGTGTAGCATGTATGCAGGGAGTGTAGCATGTATGCAGGGAGTGTAACAGGTATGCAGGGAGTGTAGCAGGTATGCAGGGAGTGTAGCAGGTATGCAGAGTGTGTAGCAGGTATGCAGGGAGTGTAACATGTATGCAGGGAGTGTAGCATGTATGCAGGGAGTGTAACAGGTATGCAGGGAGTGTAGCAGGTATGCAGGGAGTGTAGCAGGTATGCAGGGAGTGTAGCATGTATGCAGGGAGAGTAGCATGTATGCAGGGAGTGTAGCAGGTATGCAGGGAGTGTAACAGGTATACAGGGAGTGTAGCAGGTATGCAGGGAGTGTAGCAGGTATGCAGGGAGTGTAGCAGGTATGCAGGGAGTGTAGCAGGTATGCAGGGAGTGTAGCAGGTATGCAGGGAGTGTAGCAGGCAGGGAGGGAGTGTAGCAGGCAGGGAGGGAGTGTAGCAGGCAGGGAGGGAGTGTAGCAGGCAGGGAGGGAGTGTAGCAGGCAGGGAGGGAGTGTAGCAGGCAGGGAGGGAGTGTAGCAGGCAGGGAGGGAGTGTAGCAGGCAGGGAGGGAGTGTAGCAGGCAGGGAGGGAGTGTAGCAGGCAGGGAGGGAGTGTAGCAGGCAGGGAGTGTAGCAGGCAGGGGGAGGTAGCAGGCAGGGAGGGAGTGTAGCAGGCAGGGAGGGAGTGTAGCAGGCAGGGAGGGAGTGTAGCAGGCATGCAGGGAAGTGACCCCGGATAAGGACTTGGTACCTAAATTCCTTATGGAAGGATTCCCTTCCAAAAATAGGGTCTCTTCCCTCTCCTCCTCCCTCTCTTCCATCCAGCAACATCAGTCTTCAATAAAGGTAAGTGCCACATAGAGTTCATTCATTTGTGCATGTAAATCTATCTTTAAGGCCCCCCCAATTTTTTTTTTTCCAAACTTCTGGGTTTCTGGAACGGATTAATTGAATTTCCATTATTTCTTATGGGGAAAATAGTTTTGGTTTTCGCCGATTTTGGTTTTAGCCGATCCATCTGGAACGGATTAAAATTGAAAACCGAGGGATGACTGTATATAGGGCCACTGACAACATACGCTGCCCTCTGCCAGCATCTCCTCCAAGGTAAGTGTAAATGTTTCTTATTTATAAAGTGTAAATACTTCTTATTTATAAATTAAAGTGTAAATATTTTGTATTTATAAATTACGTACATTGTTTCAGTGTGACTAGTGGTGTTTCAGTGTGACTAGTGGCCACCACCACTATATGGCTCGTGCTGTCAGTGGCCGTGACAAACCCAACAACAACACCACCACCACTCGTCACATATGTAATGACATATTTTATTTATTCTAGAGTATATATAATGTTTTTATGTTATTAATATTGTTTATTATGTAATATTAGATGAATTGTGATAGATAAATAAGCCGTAGAGTTGATATTGAAGCATTTTGTCATGTCTCCAAACAATAAATTCGCTTCCCTCTGGAACGGATTAATTGGATTTACATTATTTCTTATGGGGAAAATTATTTCAGTTTTCGTGATTTTCGGCTTTCTTCAGACTCTCTGGAACAGATTAAACACGAAAACGGAGAGTCCAATGTAATGTATTTGTCTGGAATATGTTATGCTTGTTACTGTGTGAAAAGCATACTTATAATGTGACTTTTCATGAGTTATGATTCCAATAAAATTAGTGAATCCTCTTCTAACTGATGCTCTTCTTGCCCTGTGGTTAATATTTGCAAAACCAGTACAGCAATCTCCAAGTTCTTCTTGAATCTACTATTCAGATTGTCAGTTCCTCTACATTGTGGCCACTTTTGCCTCAGCCAACAAAGATAATTTAGTTTTTGTTTTCCAGCTGTCTTCGATCTGTCCTCTTGCTTCTCCGTTTCATGGATCATTTTACTCTATATTACGTAAGTACACATACATTCAGCTACTAGGTGCCCATTCTTCTTTGTATAATTTACTATCACATGCTTATACTCTAAGGTACAGGAATTTCTTTTTTAATTTTGTAACCTTTTTCTTTCATTAACCCTTTGACTGTTTCGATCATATATATACGTCTTACGAGCCACTGTTTCTGACGTATTAATACGCATAAATTCTAGAGGCCTCAAATCAAGTGGGAGAAAGCTGGTAGGCCCACATGTGAGAGAATGGGACTGTGGTCAGTGTGCGCAGTATAAAAAAAATCGGGCAGCAAGTGGTGCATTGTGGGAACGCCATTTCAGTAGTCCTTGTTCAGCATGCCTAGCGGTAAGAAATATCTCACTCCGGGCGAATCTGGGACTCTTCTCTTCCCAAGTGATAGCTCTAACACAGATGGAAGCGTCAGTGAAGATGAATTTCATGATTTTGAGGAGTTTGTGACCGAAAGCAATGCCCAGGATACCAGAAGGAAGAAAGAAAAAAGAATGAAAGAAAATAACTAAGTAGGTAAGTAAGTAGGTAAGTAGGTAGGTAAGTAGGTAGGTAAGTAGGTAGGTAGGTAAGTAGGTAGGTAAGTAGGTAGGTAGGTAGGTAAGTAGGTAGGAAGGACTGTGGGGAAGAAGAGCATGGAACTCCATGGGTGTTGACAGGCAGTGAGGGTGGTGAGTGATGGTATAATATGTCATTTTGACAGCAGCCGCACCCTGACTCAGCATATTTATAAGTCCACACACTCACAACAACCAGCTTCCAGAAGCTAATATCAGTTCTATTTCTATGAAGTGTCCAGTGACCATATTTGCATATACAGTGGTACCTCGACTTACGATATTTTTTCATTCCAGAATGCTGTTCAAGTGTCATTACCAAACGAATTTATCTCCTTAAGAAATGTTGTAAAATAGACTAGTCCTTTTAGACCCCCAAAATTACACTTACAAAAGCATTTAAAAAAATATACTTACATAAAAGGGTGAGTTTGGGGACCATCGTAAGTCGAGGTACCACTGTATATAGAAACCAGAAGGAAGAAAGGAAGGAAGGAGGAGATGAAAGGAAGGTAGGTAGGTAGGAATGTAGGAAGGAAGGAATGTAGGAAGGCATGTAGGTAGGAAGGAAGGTAGGAAGGAAGGAAGGTAGGTAGGTAGGAAAGAAGGTAGGAAGGAAGGTAGGAAGGAAGGCAGGAAGGAACGTAGGAGGAAGGTAGGAAGGAAGGAAGGTAAGAAGGAATGTAGGAAGGAAGGAATAAAGGAAGGAAGGAATCACGACCGAGAAACAACAACCAGCTTCCAGAAGCTAATAGCAGTTCCATGAAGTGTCCAGTGATTATATATGCGTATATATAGAAACCAGAAGGAAGGAAGAAAGAAAGGACGAGATGAAAGGAAGGAAGGAATGTAGGAAAGAAGGTAAGAAGGAATGTAGGAAGGAAGGAAGGACGGAAGGATGACCCAGACACAACAACCAGTTTCCAGAAGCTAATAGCAGTTCTAGGCACGTGTCCAGTGACTATGTGTGTATACAGTGGACCCCCAAGTAACGAGCATAATTCATTCCACAAGCCTGCTCAAGTGCCATTACCGAACGAATTTTCTCCCTTAAGGAATAATGTCAAGTAGGTTAGTCCATTTCAGACCCCCAAAAATACACTTACAAAAGCACTTACAATATTATACTTACAGTGGAAACTCGGTTTTTGCCAAAAATTCATTCCAGAATGCTGCTCAAGTGCCATTACCGAACGAATTTACTTCCTTTGACTGTCGGAGGCCCCTTTCTGAAACTGTCATTCTATGTCGCAAAATTTTGGAAAAAAAAAAAAAAGATTTTTTCTTATGAAATGATAATCTTTTCCCGATGGTAATGACACCAAAAGTACGAAATTTGATGGAAAACTTACGGAACTACGCTCTCGCAAAGTTAGCGATGTCAGCGATATGTACGCATCTGCGATTTTGCCGACTTTGAACCCTATTTTCGGCCAATTTCATTGTTACAGTCGACCAATATCATAGCTATTTCTTTAGAACTCCATTTGTTCTATCGATTGAGTAAAAGAAACAACCAATTTACCGATTTCAACTACCCAATAAAGTGGTCAGAAATTGGCAATTTCGCCAATTTCATGCAAAATAAAAAAGATGTCAATTTCAAAATAGGGTCCAGAATAAACAATACAGACATTCCTGGCACAATAGTCACGTCTTTAGGCCCCTCTTATATTACTCTTGCTTTCTATTTTGATTTTTTATTCACTCAAAAAATAGAAGATTTATTGTTATGCAGACTATTGCATTATTGTAAATATTATGTAAATAATATCTGTGCACTTGTGAAAGAATATTAGACTCACCAGTTGATGTGTATTGGACACGTGGCGTGATTTGTTTACTCTTGAACACTGGCAAAAATTGAACATTTCCGGTACTTTGAGCTCAATTTCAATATCGTTTTCATCATGAAACTAATCAAAAGCATCTCTATTCCAGTAACATGTCTTCCATTCTATCAAATGAGACTACGAAAAAGAGAATACTATACGAAAATACACCTCAAAATCGACGTTTTAATCCAAAAAAACGGTCAGTTTTTTTTTTCTCATTATGCAGTGCTTGCTGCATGATTTTTTTTATACCGTGCACACTGACCACACAGACCCATTCTCTCATATGTGGGCCTACCAGCTTTCTCCCTTTTGATTTGAAGCTGCTAGAATTTGTGAGTAAATATACGTCCGAAACCTGGCTCGTAAGACGTATATTTTTTTTTTATTAACACATCGGCCGATTCCCACCAAGGCAGGGTGGCCCGAAAAAGAAAAACTTTCATCATCATTCACTCCATCACTGTCTTGCCAGAGGTGTGCTTTACACTACAGTTATAAAACTGCAACATTAACACCCCTCCTTCAGAGTGCAGACACTGTACTTCCCATCTCCAGGACTCAAGTCCGGCCTGCCGCTTTCCCTGAATCCCTTCATAAATGTTACTTTGCTCACACTCCAACAGCACGTCAAGTATTAAAAACCATTTGTCTCCATTCACTCCTCTCAAATACGCTCACACATGCTTGCTGGAAGTCCAAGCCCTCGCACACAAAACTTCCTTTACCCCTCCCTCCAACCTTTCCTAGGCCGACCCCTACCCGCCTTCCCTCCACTACAGATTTATACACTCTCGAAGTTATTCTGTCTCGTTCCATTCTCTCTACATGTCCGAACCACCTCAACAACCCCTCCTCTGCTCTCTGGATAATAGTTTTGGTAATCCTGCACCTCCTCCTAATTTCCAAACTCCGAATTCTCTGCATTATATTCACACCACACATTGACCTCAGACATGACATCTCCACTGCCTCCAGCCTTCTCCTCGTTGCAACATTCATCACCCATGCTTCACACCAATATAAGAGTGTTGGTATAACTATACTCTCATACATTCCCTTCTTTACTTCCATGGACAAAGTTCTTTGTCTCCAAAGACTCGAAGTGCTCCACTCACCCTTTTCCCTCATCAATTCTATGATTCACCTCATCCTTCATAGACCCATCTGCTGACATGTCCACTCCCAAATATCTGAATATATTCACCTCCTCCATACTCTCTCCCTCCAATCTGATATCCAATCTTTTGTCATCTAATCTTTTTGTTATCCTCATCACCTTACTCTTTCCTATATTCACTTTCAATTTTCTTCTTTTACACACCCTACCAAATTCATCCACCAACCTCTGCAACTTCTCTTCAGAATCTCCCATAAGCACAGTGTCATCAGCAAAAAGCAACTGTGACAACTCCCACTTTGTATTTAATTCTTTATCTTTTAACCCCACACCTCTTGCCAAGACCCTCGCATTCACTTCTCTTACAACCCCACCTATAAATATATTGAACAACCATGGTGACATCACACATCCTTGTCTAAGGCCCACTTTTACTGGGAAATAGTCCCCTTCCCTCCTACACACTCTAACTTGAGCCTCACTATCCTCATAAAAACTCTTCACTGCTTTCAGTAACCTACCTCCTATTCCATACACCTGCAACATCTGCCACATTGCCCCCCTATCCACCCTATCATACGCCTTTTCCAAATCCATAAATGCCACAAAAACCTCTTTACCCTTATCCAAATACTGTTCACCTATATGTTTCACTGTAAACACTTGGTCTACACACCCCCTACCTTTCCTAAAGCCCCCTTGTTCATCTGCTATCCTGCTTTCTGTCTTACTCTTAATTCTTTCAATAATAACTCTACCATACACTTTACCAGGTACACTCAACAGACTTATCCCCCTATAATTTTTGCACTCTCTTTTGTCCCCTTTGCCTTTATACAAAGGAACAATACACGCTCTCTGCCAATCCCTAGGTACCTTACCCTCTTTCATACATTTATTAAATAATAGCACTAACCACTCCAAAACTATATCCCCTCCTGCTTTTAACATTTTTATCTTTATCCCATCAATCCCAGCTGCTTTACCCCCTTTCATTCTACCCACTGCCTCACGAACTTTCCCCACACTCACAACTGGCTCTTCCACACTCCTACAAGATGTTATTCCTCCTTGCCCTATACACGAAATCACAGCTTCTCTGTCTTCATCAACATTTAACAACTCATCAAAATATTCCCTCCATCTTCCCGATACCTCTAACTCTCCATTTAAGGGGTTAAGAAATAATGTCACGTAGGTTAGTTTATTTCAGACCCCCAAAAATACACTTGCAAAAGCCCTTACGAAAATACACTTACATAAATGTTCGAGTTTGGAGATGACCGAAAAACCGAGGGACCACTGTACATAGGTGTACGATTTCCGAGGTGCTCGTAACTCGGGGGTCCACTGTACAGTGGACCCTCGGTTAACGAATACCCCGGAAATCGTGCAATTATGTAAGTATAATTTTGTAAGTTCTTGTGGAAGTGTATTTTTGGGGGTCTGAAATAGACTAACCTACGTGAAATTTTCCTTAAGGGAGTAAATTCGTTCGGTAATGGCACTTGAGCAGACTTCAGGAGTGAAGTTTTTACGAAACTCGGGGGTCCACTGTACAGTGGTACCTCGACTTACGATATTTTTTCATTCCAGAATGCTGTTCAAGTGCCATTACCAAACGAATTTATCTCCTTAAGAAATGTTGTAAAATAGACTAGTCCTTTTAGACCCCCAAAATTACACTTACAAAAGCATTTAAAAAAATAAACTTACATAAAAGGGTGAGTTTGGGGACCATCGTAAGTCGACGTACCACTGTATATAGAAACCAGAAAAAAGGAAGGAAGGATGAGATGAAAGATAGTAAGAAAGGAAGGAAGGAAGGAAGGTAGGTAGGTAGGTAGGTAGGTAGGTAGGTAGGTAGGTAGGTAGGTAGGTAGGTAGGTAGGTAGGTAGGTAGGTAGGTAGGTAGGTAGGAAGGAAGGAAGGAAGGAAGGAAGGAAGGAAGGAAGGAAGGAAGGAAGGAAGGAAGGAATGTTGGAAGGAAGGAATGTTGGAAGGAAGGAATGTTGGAAAGAAGGAATGTTGGAAGGAAGGAATGTTGGAAGGAAGGAATGTTGGAAGGAAGGAATGTTGGAAGGAAGGTAAGAAGGAATGTAGGAAGGAAGGAAGGAATGACGACCCAGACGACCATCAACCTAGGATAACTACCTAACACAACTGCCTGCTACTACAGTGGACCCCCGAGTTTCGTAAAAACTTTATTCCAGAAGCCTGCTCAAGTGCCATTACCGAACGAATTTACGTCCTTAAGAAATAATGTCACGTAGGTTAGTCTATTTCAGACACCCAAAAATACACTTACAAAAGCACTTACAATATTATACTAACATAAAAGCACGATTTCCGGGGTTAACGAAACTCAGGGGTCCACTGTACTTTGAAGAAAACTGCTCAGAAGAGATGTTTTGTTTGTGCATACAAAAAAACGCCCACAAAAATGCAGACACTTGTTTTATGTGTGAGGAATGTAAAACGCCACTGTGCATAGAACCATGCTGTGCTCACAGCAGCGGAGGCAGCAGCATCCAAGCTCTGTACTTTACTCAACACCCAGAGCTTATCAATGCTCCTATGATGACCTAGCTGCTAGCAAAACTGCACTAACCAACGTAGCATCCAGAATGACCCAAGAATACCAGCAGTGAGACCGGCAAACCAAATAAACTGACGATTAAAGGAAGACTGCCCCTCAAACCCAAAGCACCACCCCGCTGCCAAACAAACGCTTACCAGCCTACAGCCTACAGCTACCAGCCTACAGCTTCTCCTTCTTGCCACATCAACTTCTACAACAACTGTGATAAAATGAGACGTAACATCAGAAGGACCCATTCCCATATAAGCAAAAAAACACGAAGAAATCTACAAATCAACTTGTCTACCCAGGACGCCGGTACACCCTCCACCCCCCTCACCACCACTCAGGGTGACGCATCAACAACAAACATGTCTGCCTCCCCCACAAGCTTCCCCTTCACTGGTTTCACCCCAGATAATCTCTCAGGTATGACGAATGATCCAGATACAGTGGTCCCTCGGTTTTCGTGCATCTCCAAACTCGAACATTTATGTAAGTGTATTTTCGTAAGTGCTGTTGCAAGTGTATTTTTGGGGGTCTGAAATAGACTAACCTACGTGACATTATTTCTTAAGGAAGTAAATTCGTTCGGTAATGGCACTTGAGCAGCATTCTGGAACGAATTTTCGGCGAAAACCGAGGGACCACTGTACTCTAAAGTCATACATCATCAAATTAATTAATGAAAATATGGACCAACGTAAAACACTTCTGCAACAAGATACCAGGATGACACAACTTGAAAACAAAATCCTCAGCCTTGAACAAAAGTTAACATCTGGAATGACTGACTTTGGCAAAACCCTCCAAACTGTCATTGATAGCCACACTGAACAGATAACATCTATAAATACAAAGGTTGAGGAAGCAGTAAAGGAGTGGAAGAACAACATGGATAACCAGTTTAATGACTACTTTGCACTACAAGAGGAAAAAAACGAACAAGATAAGTTATCAGACGCAGTAATAGTGAACAGTCCATTCTTTCCCAGTGATATGACCCAAGCAAACAGTAAAGACATTACCATACAGATCATAAAAGATCAAATAAAAGGTAATGTACCAGTGACAGAAATAAAAGAAGTACAATTACTAGGGTCCCATGGTAGAAAAAGTGTTATGATTAGATTCACCACACATGACAGGAAAACAGATCTAATTAAATCATCTATTACAGCCAGGAAACAGGTATACATAAACGAATGTCTGACCAAAAAACGTCAGAACCTCTAGTATAGAATCAGAAAACTTAAGCGTGAGAATAATGATAAAATCCACCAATGTTTCACCCGTGATGGGAAAATTCTAGTGAAGAAAACAAGTGTAGGTCAGTTATATACTATCACAAACAAGAATGAAGTATCAAGATTCCTTAGGGATGCAAATATTACAGAGACTGTCTAAATACAGTGTCCAAACCAAACCCCTACATATAGTGTATGTTTTGCTCATCTACCTCATTTAATATTTGTCTATTCTTTGATGACTATTTTTGCCATATAGTGTTATTTTTATTTTTAAATACATACAGTTTTTATTTGTGCCCTTTTTTCAAACCACATTTCTATACAGTGGACCCCCGGTGTTCGTCCATTTTTCGTAAGAGAATGCTGTTCAAGTGCCATTACCAACCGAATTTATTCACTTAAGAAATAATGTAAAGTAGACTAGTCCTTTTAGACCCCCAAAACTACACTTATAAAAGCATTTAAAAAATACACTTACATAAAAGGGCGTGTTTTGAGCAGGACGAACACCGGGGGTCCACTGTATATTCTGATCAGCTTAATTGCTTACAAGTTATATTTACTTTTAATCACCTTAATTGCTAAAAATTGTATTTACCTTTTATCCTTTTCTCCAACCTCATTTCTATATATTATTGATCACCTTAACTGCCTAAAATTTTGTTTCAAGCCATTTTTTACTATTAATATATTTTACTTTTGTACACTTTAGCACTTTATTCTCCTATAATAGATTACTTTCATTTTCTGTATATGCCTTTAATAAATTCTTTATTCACAATTAGTGCAATACTGAATCTAAATATTTGTTCCATAATAACTTATTAGTCATTAATTTTCCTACCAGTTCAATTAGCTAGTTAAATATTAATTCAATTACATTGTAAAGATATATCCTAAATCTCTGTAACTTTTGTTCAAAAGTGTGTTAATCCAATAGTTAGTAAAATCAATTCATCAGATATCAAATTTTTAAGTTTAGCATTATTCATTGTTCTTAAGTCTTGTTTTAGAATCACACTCATATATAAACATTTGTTTAATTAATTAACTAACTCAGGTGCTATAGTTTTAGATTCTTTTAGCTGTAAATTAACTACCTTAGCTCATTTATTCATTTTTGTAAACATATACAAGTACTAACTCACGTGCCAAGAACTCCTTTTGCATTGTCATATTCTTAAGTCTTCTTACATTGTTCTATTTTTAAGTTTAATTATAGAATCACACTAAATCTTATGATTCCAAACATTGATCCTGATATCAACCTCTTATTAAATGACTTACATGAACCTAACAACAACTGTCATTACTACAGAGCAGAACAGGCTAAAACACTACTCAAAGCCAACAATAACATAACTATCTTTAACTACAATGTCAGATCTTTAAGCAAACATTTTGATTACCTCACTGCATTATTAAACTCACTACAGGCCAGTATGTCTATCATTGCTCTCACTGAAACCTGGCTAAAGCCTCATACTAGAGATATCTATGCCATTCCTGGTTACACAGCCATACACAATTGTAGGCCAGACCAACAAGGAGGTAGCACAGCTATGTTATACTCAGACCAGCTTGAATGTATCAACAATACATGCACAAGTTCCACAAGCTGCAGAACTTCTATGAACATGTCCAGTGACTGTACATTTGTATATACAGTGGACCCTCGGTTAACGAATACCCCGGAAATCGTGTAATTATGTAAGTATAATTTTGTAAGTTCTTGTGGAAGTGTATTTTTGGGGGTCTGAAATAGACTAACCTACGTGAAATTTTTCCTTAAGGGAGTAAATTCGTTCGGTAATGGCACTTGAGCAGACTTCAGGAGTGAAGTTTTTACGAAACTCGGGGGTCCACTGTATATATTATGGAACAATAGTAATAAAGAATTTTTTGTATTGTTGGTTTGTGTAAACAAGTTTTGTAAACAATATAATGATAATAATGTTTGTGCAGTTATTGTGTTGCATACAACGAGTGTATATATGTACATTGCACCTTACTTTGGTCTCACAGGCCACATAAGTTACGTAAAAAAATAAAATAGTGAAAAAAAACAAGAAATCTACGAATGGAAGTAAACAAAAGTTTACTGAGTGAGCGGCATTCGCCACTGTTGGCATACGCGGCTCATTTTCTGCCAACTTTATGCCTCCATATTTCGGTAAGTATTGATCGCCAAAAATTTTTTTTAGGATAAAAACAATCATAAAAATAATCTAAACATTTTGATAAGAAAAAATAATTGTTTTTTTTTAGAATATTTTGCGACAACAGGAGACAACTCAGGATTAGGGGTTGTGAAAGTCAAAGGGTTAAAATAACATACAGTGGACCCTCCCTATTCGAACACTTCAAAACTCACCCTCATTCCAGAATGCTGTTCAAGTGCTGTTACCAAACAAATTTATTCACATAAGGAATACAGTGGTACCTCGAGTTACGATGGTCCCCAAAATCGCCCTTTTATGTAAGTTTATTTTTTTAAATGCTTTTGTAAGTATATTTTTGGGGGTGTAAAAGGACTAGTCTATTTTACATTATTCCTTAAGGGGATAAATTCGTTTGGTAATGGCACTTGAACAGCATTCTCGAACGAAAAAATATCGTAACTCGAGGTACCACTGTATAATGATAATAATGTTTGTGCGGTTATTGTGTTGCATACAACGAGTGTATATACAGTGGTACCTCGAGTTACGATGGTCCCCAAAATCGCCCTTTTATGTAAGTTTTTTTTTTTAAATGCTTTTGTAAGTATATTTTTGGGGGTGTAGAAGGACTAGTCTATTTTACATTATTCCTTATGGGGATAAATTCGTTTGGTAATGGCACTTGAACAGCATTCTCGAACGAAAAAATATCGTAACTCGAGGTACCACTGTATGTACATTGCACCTTACATTGGTCTCCCAGGCCACATAAGTTACGTAAAAAAATAAAATACAGTAGAACGTCATTTAGCACGATAGTTACGTTCCTGAAAAAGTCGTGTTAGATAATTTCGTGTTAAATAATTAACAGAACTTATAGGAAAAATAGGGTTACGTTCCTGGGAGTCCCCAAAAAGCCAAACAAGTTTTTTTTAGACCAACAGATCTTACAAAAATAAAAGTGAATATGTAATTGTAGTTCATTATCGTGATGTATTATGTTGTTTTTACTGCTTAAGACTACAAATGTAATAGAAATAATAGTATTTACCTTAAATTGTGGGTGCTGGTGTTTGTGGATGATTGTGAAGAGAGTGGAGAGTTATGCTGTGGCCCTACTGGGCTGAGGTGGATAGTAGAAGTTCTTGAACTGAAGTCGATGGTTGAACTGAGTGTCTAACTTTAAGTCAGTCAAGTCAGTCAGTAAGTTAGTCAGTCAGTCATTAAGTCAGTCAAGCATTGTAAGTCAGTCAAGCCTACAGTAGTCAGTCAAGTCATTCAGTAAGTCAGTCAAGTCATTCAGTAAGTCAGTCAAGTCATTCAGTAAGTCAGTCAAGTCATTCAGTAAGTCAGTCAAGTCATTCAGTAAGTCAGTCAAGTCATTCAGTAAGTCAGTCAAGTCATTCAGTTAAGTCAGTCAAGTCATTCAGTAAGTCAGTCAAGTCATTCAGTAAGTCAGTCAAGTCATTCAGTAAGTCAGTCAAGTCATTCAGTAAGTCAGTCAAGTCATTCAGTAAGTCAGTCCAGTCATTCAGTAAGTCAGTCAAGTCATTCAGTCAGTCAGTCAAGTCATTCAGTCAGTCAAGTCATTCAGTCAGTCAGTCAAGTCATTCAGTCAGTCAGTCAAGTCATTCAGTCAGTCAGTCAAGTCATTCAGTCAGTCAGTCAAGTCATTCAGTCAGTCAGTCAAGTCATTCAGTCAGTCAGTCAGTCATTCAAGTCAGTCAGTCAGTCAAGTCAGTCAGTCACACAAACTTATGTTTACATCTTTTTATGTGTACAAAGTAACACTTCATTACGGCCATGGGTTATGTCTTATCTAATATCTTTTTCTTCGTTAATTCAAGATCAAAACACAATTCACTCTTATTCTTCACAAACAGCTGGTTTGTAGCCAGGACTTCTTGACGCGTATGAAATACGTACAAATGCTGGGATGGTGGGGTCCGTGGTGGCTGGGTAAGGCGGGTGGTGTCTGCTGAACCACAACAGTAGTAGTAACAAGACTGCTTGTGAGAATGGTTATTTGTTTTTCCTTCCCACAAACTATAAGTAAGTTTATTCAGGTATACACAGATACAGTTACGAAGATTATCATACATAGCAGCATATGTGTAGAGAACCTAGGATAACCCAAAAAAGTCAGAGTGATAGTATTTCCATTGACTGACTTGGGTTATCCTAGGTTCTCTACACATATGCTGCTATGTATGATAATGTATGTAACTGTACTCACCTAATTGTGGTTGCAGGGGTCGAGACTCAGCTCCTGGCCCCGTGTATCTGAACAGTTTGCAGGAAGGAAAAACCAATTCCCTTTTCCTCAAAGCATGAGGATTCTTAGGCAGTAAATAACCATGCGCTCAAAATTTTTCCCCTCCTGCCGAACCGTGTAATATCATCTTTACGTCGTGTAAGATGATAATGTGTCGCAAATCTTAAATCGTGCAATACCGGTAACGTGCAACATAATCTCGTGCTAAATGACGTTCTACTGTAGTGAAAAAAAACAAGAAATCTACGAATGGAAGTAAACAAAAGTTTACTGAGTGAGCGGCATTCGCCACTGTTGGCATACGCGGCTCATTTTCTGCCAACTTTATGCCTCCATATTTCGGTAAGTACTGATCGCAAAAAAAAAATTTTAGGATAAAAACAATCATAAAAATAATCTAAACATTTTGATAAGAAAAAATAATTGTTTTTTTTTTTCGAATATTTTGCGACAACAGGAGACAACTCAGGATTAGGGGTTGTGAAAGTCAAAGGGTTAAAATAACATACAGTGGACCCTCCCTATTTGAACACTTCAAAACTCACCCTCATTCCAGAATGCTGTTCAAGTGCTGTTACCAAACAAATTTATTCCCATAAGGAATGATGAAATTAGATTAGTCCATTTCAGATCCCCAAAAATACACTTATAAAAGCACTTACAATAATAAACTTACATAAAAGGGTGAGTTTTGGAGTGTTTGAATAGCGAGGGTCAACTGTATGTAAGTAAACCTTCAATTTAATAAACTAATAGGGGAAGAAGCAGAAAAGGTGGCCAGTAATGGTGACTGTGGTGGCCAGAGATGAAATTGTTTGGTCATGATTATAACAACAGCGACAACTCTGCTACCACTGGACTTTGTCTGTTATTTGTGAATTAACTGACAGAGCAGATTTGGCCCCATATTTCCAAAGTCAGCCAGACTGATGATTTACTATTTTTTTTTTTTACTAACACATAGGCTGTCTACCACCAAAACAGAAGACCCGAAAAATAAGAAACATTTTCATCATCACTCACTCCATCACTGTCTTGCCAGAGGTACGCCAACACTGCAGTTAAAAAACTGCAACATATCTCCACCCTTCCTTCAGAGACAGGCACTGTACTTCCAACCTCCAGGACTCAAGACTGGCCAACCAGTTTCCCTGAATCCTTTCATGTCACAATGCTCACACTCCAACAGCACATTAAGTCATAAAAACCATTTGTCTCCGCTCACTCCAAAATAACATGCTCACGCACACTTGCTGAAAGACCAAGCTCCTCGCACACAAAACCTCCTTTACCCGATCCCTCCAACCTTTCTTAGGATGACTCCTACCTCGCCTTCCACTACAAATTTATATACCCTCCAAGTCATTTTATTTTGTTCCATCCTCTCTAAATGTCCAAACCACCCTAACAACCATTCCTCAGCCTTCTGAATATTACTTTTAGAAACCCTGCACCCCCTTCTAAGTTCCAAGCTACGGATTTTCTGCATAATACAGTGGACCCCCCATTTTCGTAATTAATCCGTTCCATAGAGAGTGACTAAAACCGAATATTACGATTTCTGAATCTATTTTTCCCATAAGAAATAATGGAAATTCAATTAATCCATTCCAGACACCCAAAAGTATTAAAATAAAAAAAATTCCTACATTAAATATACAGTCATCCCTTGGTTTTCGCTTGTCCCAGTTTTCGCCGATTTTGGTTTTCGCCGACTTTTTTCAGGGAAAATTTGTCTTAGTTTTCGCCGATTGTTTTAGTTTTCGCCGACCGTATGGGACCTGTCCACCAGTGCCGCGCACATACAAAGGCCGTAGGCCCACCACCCACGCACCTCCCACGCACATTGTCACGCAGTCTAGCATTGTTTACCCTTGAGTGAACATCACCCCAGGAGTTTATACAAAACATTTATTAACAATTCATTGTTTTTGGGCCTTGATTATTGTGTGTGACTACTAAATAAGCTACCATGGGCCCAAAGAAAGCTCCTAGTGCCACTTCTTTGGTAAAGAAAGTGAGGAACACTGTAGAAATGAAGAAAGAAATAATGAAAAATATGATAGTGAAAGTGAGAAACACGATGGAGTTTAAGAGTGTAGCAGGCATGCAGGGAGTGTAGCATGCATGCAGGAGTGTAGCATGCATGCAGGGAGTGTAGCAGGTATGCAGGGAGTGTAGCATGTATGCAGGGAGTGTAGCATGTATGCAGGGAGTGTAACAG
>WNWK01011779.1:0-62889 GCA_009830355.1 Cherax destructor | reverse complement strand
GTTGGTGGTGACTCCACAACCGGGCCCGCCCACGTGTTAAGTTGGGGTGGCCCCAAACCTGGCCAGACCACTGTGAATGTTGGGGGGCGCCACAACCTGGCCAGTACCACTGTGTTAATGTTGGGGTGGCTGCCACAACCTGGCCAGTACCACTGTGTTAATGTTGGGTGGCTGCCAAAACCCGGCCAGTACCACTGTGTTAATGTTGGTGGTGGCTGCCACAACCTGGCCAGACCACGGTTAATGTTGGGGTTCCAAACCGGCCAGTACCACGTGGCTACGTCACCATACTGTGTTTAGAATGTTTACAAAAACCCCTGAATGGGGTGAAATTATGTTGCAGAGATATATGGAAAGTAATGAAAAAGACAAAAACAGAAAAGGAATTATCAATGAAGGTTTTTTTTCACAGGTGAAACCTCTCTATGGTTTGTTCACCACATCGTTGTGTTGTATGTATAAAGTTTGTCTGAAACACCACATTTAAATAACACGTATGTAACCTGATCACAACCAGTCAAGACAATTTTGATCTCTAAAATTGGGATTAGAAATTAACACATACCGCTGTGAAAACACCTCTGGTGTATATGATTATTATTATTATGATTATTATTATGATTAGAATAAAATATAAGCACCCTACTAATGTGAGTGTTTGTGGCCCCTTTTCCCAATATCATTTTATCGCTTTATTTATCCCATTTTGAATTAACTATGTTCAGAGTTTGTAATAATATGAAATGCATTAAAAATCATAATAAATACAAAAGAAATGTAATATTAACACACAGGATAACACACGTATTTAGCACAACAGAGTTGACGTATGCTTTCTGAAAGATTAACCCTGCCATGATTATAGCTGGGATTGGACACTAGTGCGGATCTGATTAGGGATGGGATCCCATGGGGAAGTTTGGGGTCTCTATGGATGCATTGGGGCGGTGGGGTGGTGGATGGTGTAATGAAGCGACAGGAACATACTTTCTGTTGAATAATTATGCGTGCAAATACTAAGACCACATAGTACAAGGTCGCAGGATGCAAGGCGAAAGGTGGAATGCTTGATTTGGGTTTTTCAGATCACAGGTGTGTTATTAAATATGGGTACACAGTATGTGTATAAGAGTTTTTGGAAATTGGAATAGAGGCTGGAAGTGAAGGAGTGAGGAGACATCATGGAGCAGTGGTGGGCTGTGGGGATAGGGATAAAGTCAAATAGTATCAGGTGGAATGAGATTGCATGGAAATTAGAAAGTATTATGAGAGGGCGATGAGGAATGAGGTATAGGGTATGGGTATCAGAGGTATTTGGAGTGGGCTTTAGGGGTGAGTGTCAGGGTGGGAATTGGAGGGCAACTGCAGGAGGTGCAGAGTTGAGGGCAAAGAAGTGGGAAATACAGGAGGAGATTTCAAAGGACTATGATCTTAAAGTGGCAGGAACATGTTTGTGGGGAACAGCTGCTGAAGGTAGTAGCATAAGAAATCCCTTCAACGAAGAAGAAAGGTATGTTGATAGAATCATTGAAGGAAGGGGGTGAGATATGATCAGGAGGGTCAATTATGGACAACTGAGGGATGGGGGCATGCAGATAGCTATTTTGCAACAACATGTATGTGAGACAGAATGAGTGAGGCCAAAGGCAGGATATTGAGGGAATTGGGAATTATTAGGTGAGGAAGAGAGGAAGGAATGTGAGGGGGAATTCTTGGAGGAGGAGAGGAGGCGGTGAGGGCTGAGATTGGGAAAGTCGCCTGGCATAGACGGGTTGTCGGGAATTGGGGCAAGAAGCGCTGGCAGGTTTTGAAGGGGCAACTGTTAAAATGGCAAATGAACTGAAAGAGGAGGGGGAACATGGGTGAGTTGGATGAGAACGGGGGTTGTAGTACTAGTGGTGAAAGGGGGGTATCAGGAGGGGCAGGATATAGGGAATAGCATTATTGACTGCAGATTATAAAATATTTTGCAAAGGCGTGAAAATATGACTGCAATAGGGTTAGGGGAATGCTATGTTGAGGACACATGGGTGCTGGGACGGGAGTATCAGAACGGGGGCATTTTACAAAGCAGTTTATTGGAGAATAGTCATTGTATATACTAAAGATTACAGAGGGCATATGATAGGTATGGTATGTTGATGATATTTTGCAGGCAAGGGCTTGGGGAGGCAGTTATAGGATGGGTCTGAACTTTGTAAGCATGAGGGGCTTCTTTTAGTTAGGTGCAAATTAATGGAATGTGTAAAGAGCTGGGTGAGATGAAGAAGGTCTAAGTAGATGTCCATTGTCGTAGATCCTTTTGCCTTTATTGTTATAATCCGCTTTATAGGTTGGTGGAGAGAGGTTTTACAGAGGAAGATATGAGGAGATTTATGAGGGGTATTGTTATTATAGATGATACTAGTAGCAGAGCTAGGTCTGAGAAGCAGTTGAGAATGATCAATGAGTTGGTTGAAAGCTTGGGAAGGCAACGGAATGAGGGGTGAATGAGAAAATCTAATTTATTGAGTGTAGGCAGTTGGTCGGGGGAACGGAGAAACTGGAGTGGATGGAGTTAGTGAAAACTGAAAACATGTGATAGTGGTTCAGTGCTGATCCTTTTGCGGCTGAGAGGGTAAATTCAAGATTGGTAGTGGATGCTGCTATTGATAGGATGAAGGATGGGAATGAGAGAGGTAACTTTGTTACATGGTGCAGCTATTAACGTTTAGTGTGTATAGTAAACCAGGCTTAGGAAGTGTGTATGATCCTCCCCTTATGGATGTGTTTGCTGAAGCACACAGCTTCTTCTTTCTATATGGGGAATGGGAGCACACTGATAAGAGAAGAGGAAACCAGGTGAGGTGGTTTAGGTTATCCCCTTGACGTGTAGGTTAAGGAGGGTTTTTGTGGAGGCAAGGAGTTTTGAATGAGGGAGGAGAGGGGGAATGAAACGTGAGGATTGCATGAAGGAGGGGCGAAGGCAGGGGAGGAAAGGATATATTGCTTTGTGAGGCTATTTTTACGAGGGCTATTGGTTATGAAGGACAAGAAGGTGTAGAGTAAGCCGTTTGATAGGTTGGGGATGGAGAGAATGGAGATGCAAGGGAGTGAGGTTTATCTCGGTATGATTGGAAAGAACTTGGGGTGTTAAAGAAGTTGAAGGTGCACCATGGGTGAGGGAAACAGATAGAAGTTTCAGGGTATTTTAAGCGTCCAGGTTCAGCTTATGTGATGGGGTTGAGTGATGGGTATTGTCGTAGGTGTGGGGAGGTAGACACAGCCATCACGCCATCTATTTTTGTGAGGGCTCTGGGCCAGGTAAGGAAATGGTTTGGGGAGTTTTTGAGGATGGTAGGGTGGGAGGGGTATCCGTTTGAGGGCTTTTGAGTTTAGATTTGAGGAGTTTCGAAAGCATACGCAGAGGGATGTCTTATCGGTGTTGGATTTTATACATATATCTTGGGGTATGAGGGACGTAGAGGGGATGTCTGAACAAGGGCTTTAGGAGCGGCTCTTATAGGACAAATGTAGGAATCGGAGTTTGTATAGTGGGCAAAGGAACAGGGCTGAGTGGTTATCAAGAGATGGCAGTGAATAGCATGTTGAGGGTGCCAAGGTGAAAGGGACTGATGTTGATTATAGAAGTCACTGGGAGGTGAAATGGATGTGGTAGGAGGATAGTAATGTAGGTAGGGAGGGGGAGAGGGGGTTTGTGCATAAAGGGATTGGGAGGAGGGGGAAATAGCTGGCATTCTAGGTTCAACAGATCAGGGAATGTATGGTAAATTTTCTGGTTCAGTGCTCAGTCTGGGAAATAAGATAAAAAAAGTAGTGGTATTGTTCATAGAGACACAATATTAAATATAAAAAAAAAAAAAAAAAGTACATGCATATACGGGGGCGACGATAATGTACATATATTAGATGTATGTTTATATAAACTCTATATATCTGGGGAAACTTAATTGTGCCAGGGGATCCCATTTGAAGAGATCCTGCCTTAGTTCTGAGAGGTGCATTAAGGGTAGGTCCTGATTGATGGGTTATGGTGTTTTCAAAATAATAACTCATAAGGATATGTCCGGCTATTGTATAATGTGAATGTCAATTTATAACTTTGTAGAGTTGAGTGATGCTGATACTTACGAAAGGTTAATGATAACTCACATATTTTGCTATAATTTCTAGGTTATAAGTTTTGGCTGTGGTATGTGTTTATTATATTTGTTAGAACTTACACCTTGTGCATCTGATTGTATTAACGTGTTTATTTTCTATAGTGTGTTTTTCTATGTGTGCACCACAACGTGTATTGTAAGATTTTTCATGTAGTTGTGGTGACGTTGTGCTGTAGACATAGTGTTGTCTATGTAAGTGATAGCCAGATGATAATGTATTTCTTTTGAGAGTCATGCTGTCGCAACTCTCTTGTTATGGGGGTACATGGGTTTTGTTGTGTTATAGAATCACCTGTTTTTCATAAAAACATAAGGTTTCTTATTCAGGTGTTTTTTGGACCATGAATGTAATGGCTCTTTATTTTAATATTGATAGATATTTTTTTTATGTTTCTGTTTGGGGTTTTTTTAAATGGCCTGTTTTCCATGAGATATATAGTTTAGTTTTGATATATTTGTCTTAAATAAAAAAAAAAATATATTTTTGTTATCAAAATTTAAATTTTTATACTTAATGAGGTAACATTTTTGCTGTGGCGTCCTCACCAACAACAGTCCGTCTCAGAAAAAATTATAGTTTGTTGTATGATAGATCTTTAAAGGTTTCCTTTTTAGATTTACTGCCTGAAAAATATTAGAAGTGAGTTGATATTCATAAAAGAATGTTGTTGTATTTAATAATAAGTACTGAATATGGTCATTTAGGCTGCAACTACTTGGTGACCCAGGGGTTTCCCGCTCGACCAGTGGTTCTCAGCTCGCCCAGTGGTTCTCAGCTCGCCCAGTGGTTCTCAGCCGACCAGGGGTTTCCCCAGCCGACCAGTGGTTCTCAGCTCGACCAGTGGTTCTCAGCCTCGACCAGTGGTTCTCAGCTCGACCAGTGGTTCTCAGCTCGACCAGTGGTTCTCAGCTCGACCAGTGGTTCTCAGCTAGACCAGTGGTTTTTCAGCTCGACTCAGTGGTTCTCAGCTCGACCAGTGGTTCTCAGCTCGACCAGTGGTTCTCAGCCTGACCAGTGGTTCAGCTCGACCAGTGGTTCTCAGCCTGACCAGTGGTTCTCAGCTCGCCCCCAGGGTTCTCCAGCCAGACCAGTGGTTCTCAGCTAGACCAGGGGTTTCCCCAACCCTGACCAGGGGGTTCTCAGCTCGTGTCACCCCCATGGACCACCAACCCAATTATAAAATATTGTGGACCATTTCATTTTTTGAGTAATGATATAAAAAAGGCAAAACAAAGACAAAAAACCCAATTTGTTTTTGTAAATATTTTTATAAACAGAAGTTGAGTTATTTTAAAAATTGATATCTAACATTTTGGTCTGAAATATGTTTCATACAAACATAATTTTCTAGAAATAAATTTAAAACATATCTAACATTTTCGGATTTTTTTTTTTAACGAACATAATTTTGAAATTATGAAGTTTAAAACCAACATTTTTCTAAAATATGATTATTTCACTTTTCCTTCCAACTGACTTTTTGGATTCTTTTCTCACTGAAAACTTTTTCAATGTTAGATGGTACTTGATAATGTAGAGTGGCTATAAAATTTTAAAGGGGGAAATGTTAGGAGTGGTACTTGATAAATGTTAGGGGTGGTGCTTTATAATGTTAGGAGTGGTGCTTGATAAAAGTTAGGGGGGGGATAATGTTTGGGGGTGGTACTTGATAATGTTAGGCGGGTGATTGATAATGTTAGGAGGGGGCTTGATAATGTTAGAGTGGTAATTTGGGTAAAAGTTAGGCGGGATTGATAATGTTAGGAGTGGTGCTTGATAATGTTAGGGGACTGATAATGTTAGGAGTGGGCTTTGATAATGTTAGGAGGGGGAATTTAAATGTTAGGGGTGGTACTTGATAATGTTAGGATGGTCTTTTAAAAGTTTTGGGGTGGAAAAGGATAATGTTAGGAGTGGTGCTTGATAATGTTAGAATTTGGGACTTGATAATGTTAGGAGTGGGAATTTGATAATGTTAGGAGTGGATTTTATAATGTTAGGAGTGGTACTTGATACTGCTAGGAAGCTTGATAATGTTAGGAGGGTTTGATAATGTTAGAGTGGTACTTGATAAAAGTTAGGAGTGGTACTTGATAATGTTAGAGGGGCTTGATAATGTTAGGAGTGGTACTGAAATGTTAGGAGTGGTGCTTGATAAAAGTTGATGGTACTTGATAATGTTAGGAGTGGTACTTGATAATGTTAGGGGTGGACTTTTAAATGTTAGGATGGTACTTGATACCGTTGAGTGGTGCTTGATAAGTTAGAGAAATGATAATGCACAACTCAAAACGCTTTAACCGCAGGTCGATGCCTCTGTTTGGACTTAATGTGCCAAAAATGAACATCCACTCTCACACAACGTCTAGCTTATGGCAGTACTGGAGTTTTTTCCACTCATTCACAACTCTTATTACCAAACCAGTGCTTGTCCCCTAGATGGCATCCACAGCATGGAAATTGAAATGAAATTTGCATTCCACCTTCCTATCCAGAGTTCCATTCTCAAAAAGCCTTGATGATTCCTTGGTGAGAGAACAGATTTGCTCCATTCCCTTGGGGATTTAAGATTCAGTTTTTTCAAGAGACCAAAAAATCACGATATGCTGCCCCAAATTTGACAGTCTCATCATATATGTAAAACCTTTTTTTCCCTTGAGACTGGAGAAATAGAATCAGCTCTTCTCGTTCTAAAATTTTTTGACAAAATTCCTAGACACCAGAATAATAAGTGGAAAAAAACCTTTTAAAGTGAACCAATGTCCTGGCATAATTTTCTGAACAGTCTGGTGTTCACTGCTGACGATTTGATGTAATTAATCACCTTCACCAATCCTTTGAAAATGGTGTTCAGGTGATCAGGTAGTTTTTGATGCCAGTGTTTCTCTGTGAATGAAACAGTGAACTCCGGGTACCAATGGAGCAGCTGTTTCACCAATGCCTGAAAGCCTGATTTTGACCCTAGCATCGCAGGTGCACCATCAGTGGTAACACCCACCAAATGTACCCAATCCAGAAAGAGAAACTCGTGTTTGAAGTCTCCTCAGCCATGTATCGTGCAAATACTAATTGGAGAGAAGACAGTGAGACATCAGTTGATTCATCCAGTTGTATGGCAAACAATGGAGATTTCCTTATTTCATCCACAACTTGTTCACTGATGTTTTATGAGATCCATTTATCCGTCTGTTATTAGAAACTGATATACTATTCAGCTTCCGTGCTGCGTCCTCGCCACAACAAGCCACTTGCTGCGTCCTCGCCACAACAAGCCACTCCCGTTCACGCTGGTCAATGCGCATACCGCTGATCCACACTTTATTTTCGAAAATGTGCAGAGAACCTTCACCGCACGCATAAGTGCGATAAACCACCTCAACTACTGGGAACGCTTGAAGTTCCTAAACCTGTACTCTCTAGAACGCAGGCGGAGAGATACATTATTATATACACATGGAAAATCCTCGAGGGCTTAGTACCAAACTTGCACACAAAATCACTCCCTACGAAAGCAAAAGACTCGGCAGGTGATGTAACATCCCCAATGAAGAGCAGGGTGCCACTAGCACGTTGAGGGACAACACAATAAGTGTCAGGGCCCAAGATTGTTAAACTGCCTCCCAGCATACATCAGGGATTACCAACAAGCCCCTGGCTGTCTTCAAGCAGGCACTGGACAGGCACCTCAAGTCGGTACCTGATCAGCCGGGCTGTGGTTCGTACGTTGGACTGCGTGCGGCCAGCAGTAACAGCCTGGTTGATCAGGCTCTGGTCCAACAAGAGGCCTGGTCACAGACCGGGCCGCGGGGCGTTGACCCCTGGAATTCTCTCAGGTAGACTCCAGGTATGTACCAATCTTCAGTTTATTACCGAATATAGTGAACATTCTGTGGACCACCCAAAATGTCACCATGGACCACCAGTTGAGAACCACTGACTTAGACCATTATGAGTTTATATGTTAAAAACTGAGGTTACATTAAACACAACATAGTGGATCACACCGTTCACGGTTTTAAATATGGTAAAATATATTCACCTGAAGAGGGCTCACCTGTTGATGAATTCGGGGTCCTTGTTTCAGTTTCCCAGACCAGATAACAGACCTCAACATTTATGGTATTACAGTAACGTTCACACATAACAGTACATAAAACAGTATCGGAGACATTAACACAGAGGCTTCCGGGCCAGGTTGGATTCAAGAGCGTCACATTTTTATATTATCTGTGAGTGTACATGTATGCTTATTTCTGGACATTTGAGTGTCTTGCATAAAAATGGACGAATTACAACAAAACAGAAAGCTGATAACTTTTTGTTGCAGATTTCTTGGTGGGAAGAAATAGATTAGCATACTGACAGAGATATACACACAATAAAACGTCCACAAACAATTATACAGCCTCGTAAATAAGAACAAAAGAAATTAAAATAAACACATAAATAGAAGTCCGAGATTTTCACTAAGTAACCTCACCTTGGTGGCCATGTTGGGTGGCAGCTTAGTCTCGTCTAGCTGGTCTACTGTTCGTGGCTGTCTTGGTGGGTGTAATTACAGGACACAGTTTTCTGTGTGTCCCCTCCTGTAATTCCACCCACCTGGACAGTCTCGGCAGTAGACCAGCTAGACAAGACTAAGTTTCCATCCAGCAAGGTCACTGGGGAGGGGCCACAACCGCTGAACCTGGGGAAGTGAGGAAGGGAGTTCATCTGAGGGCCCACAGATGGACTTCTGGAGACACGAAACTAGGAGAAGCAAACACACGCGCGCTCACACACACACACACACACACACACACACCTAACTATGACCTTACATAACTGTAACCACACCCAACTATGACAACACCTGACTATGACCTCACCTAATTATGACACCTAACTATGACCTCACCTAATTTTGACACCTAACTATGACCTCACCTAACTATGACTTTACCTAACTATGACCTCACCTATGACAACACTTGATTATGACCTCACCTAATTATGACCACACCTAACTATGACCTCATCTGACTATGACCTCACTAAACTATGACCTCACCTAACTATGACAACACTTGACTATGATCTCACCTAATTATGACCACACCTAACTATGGCCTCATCTGACTATGACCTCACCTAATTATGACCACACCTAACTATGACCTCATCTGACTATGACTTCACCTAACTATGATCTCATCTAACTATGACCTCACCTGACTATGACCACACCTAACTATGATCACACCTAACTACGATCACACCTAAATATGATCACACCTAACTATGACCACACCTGACTATGACCCTACCTAACTGTGACCACACCTCATTTTCTGACGACTACTTCTGACTATGACCACTTCTAAGACCACCTCTGACTGTGACCACACCTGACTAGACCAGTTAGAAAAGACCAAGTTTGCACCCAGCAAGATCACCGGAAGGTGCCAGAAACCGCTAACCTTGGAGATGCAACAAAATGGTGTGGAAGGGTTGACATCCGGGGCCCACGGATGGTGACCTGGAAACATGATCCAAATGATAATCAGAGAGAAGGCAAGAGAAAGTGGGGCGTACCTTGGAAAAGTGGGAAAGGCAGAATACCTGAGGGGACACAGGTGGACTCCTGGACACATGGACCTGAGGGAAGCCCTATGATGGTAGAGAGTGCGGGTGGGGAAGACCCTAAAGACGAACCACTGGCCTCCACGTGGTAGGGTCTGGTAACTCAGGAATAACTAAACCTGCAAACTTTTCTCGTAATTAATAGGATGTAATTAATCGGGATGTAAGAAAACATTTTTTAATATCAGGTTGAGTAATGATAAGGTCTAAGAGGCCAAAAATCAGTGATGCCGATCCCAGTTATCTAGAAGGCAAGGCCAGGAGCTGAGTCTCGACCCCTGCAAATACAATTCGATTCAGAGTAGTTAATAGGGTGAGAGAGACGACAGCATAGTGAGATAACAACTACTTTAGGTAAATTTGAGGTAGTCACGAGCAGCCAGTGAGATGATGGCAGAGCTTTTAGGTGTCTCCTGAGATGGTTAATTATATTTTCTAGCTGATGAGATGAGGACATTTTTTGAAAAAGATACTAAGAGAAAAGAGAGATTTGTTTAATTATTTAATTTTTATTTTGTTTCCACATTCTTAGATCTCTCACTAGCGCTTTCTTTTAAATATTGTAGCTACTGTAACCAAGTGACTCCAGCTAATAAACCCATTATAACTTTCAGTAACCATAAGAAACTTTTGAAACTGCCGCCCTGGCCACTGTAGAATTTTACAATAATTATTTCTGAATATTTTTTAGCATCTTTTCGTTAGTGAAGAGAAACTTGAGTGTCAACCTTTGCCTCTGATACACTTCACAACAGTCACACATTGATGCAGAAAGAATTGCAAATTATTTTTCAAGTAAATTAAACAGTAGGAGCAATCAATGTGTATGATAGAATTGTGATTGAGGAAGAGATTGAGTTTTGAAAACGATGCTTTGCTAGTCAGCACGGTCCTGGTCAAGAATAAACCTTTGCTAGTCAGCACTGTCCTGGTCAAGAATAAACCTTTGCTAGTCAGTGTTACGAGACTCACCCTTACCCATCATTATATACTTTAGCATATGGCAGTAGAAAATGTCTCTTTATCATTATTATGAAAATAAGCGTTATATTGGCAGATGGTATGTCTCCTGTACGTCTAGATAGGGTTTTAGGTGACGTATAGTTAACTGTCCATCCGCTCGTTAACAGGTCAGGAATTCCCGCCTTACCACGTCATCATACCCAATGAGGAGGACACCCGCTACACAGCTGTCAGTATCTATTCAGCGAGTCAGACAGAGAGACAGAGAGAGTATTCAGTCATCATCGAGTGATCAGTCAATGATCCGTCAGTGAGCATTCAGTCCTCAGTGAGACTTTCATGGTGAGAACTGTCCTCTCACTTTTCCTGAGAAGCACCTTGGATTTATTCTTCTGACCTTTGTGAGGTTCCTGTGTGAGCCTCCATCACCTTGAGTGGTGTTTGTCTCAGTCACGGCTCAAAGCAAGTGAGTGCGCTGTAGTAAGTGAGACTTTGGAGTATGTCTCTAATGGCGCTCCTAGCAAGAGTGAGTGTGATGCAGTTGTGGAGACTTTGGAATATGTCTGTAATGGCGCTCACATCAAGAGGGAGTGTGTTGCAACTGTGGAGACTTTGGAATACGTCTCTAGTGGTGCTCGTAGTAAGAGAGCGTGTGTTTGCTGTATTGCAGACGCTAGAGTTTTCCTCTAGATTTAGTAGAAACAAGTTTGAGCGACATAGTCTTAAAAGACGACTGAGTGTATGTCCTTGGAAACAGATTCATGGGAAAACTTCTTTAAGTGCGAAAACATTCCTATTCCATTTATTGCTCTGAAAGTGATTATTAATTAAGAGATTGTGAATAGTTTACGTTCTAGATACATTACGGTGATAATGGATTAATAAATAAGTGTTATTCTTTCCGACTCAGTATGAAGAGTCAAGTAATATGTTAAGTGAATAGAACGTCTTGCGATTTTAGAGCCATTTAGTGAAATAGATGAGAAAGGAGATTGAATATTGCACATTTCATTAATAAGTGAACTTAGGTTAAACTTCTCTGTAAATACTGTTTCATGGTGACATCATTTTAAATACTTTATATAAAGCTTTCTACGGATTATTAAGTTAATAAAAACCAGAAAGAATTATTGTGATTGTTTCGTTCCTATTGATCCCTTTTCATTTCTTTTATAACTTGATGTTAAAGTCTTGTTACATTGTTACTGGCCTGGGCGGAACAGGCCCTAGAAAGGCCCAGGTTTGTAACAGTCAGCACTGTCCTGGTCAAGAATAAAGTACCTTTGGCTAGCTAGCACTGTCCTGGTCAAGAATAAACCTTTGCTAGTCAGCACTGTCCTGGTCAAGAATAAACCTTTGCTAGTCAGCACGGTCCTGGTCAAGAATAAACCTTTGCTAGTCAGCACGGTCCTGGTCAAGAATAAACCTTTGCTAGTCAGCACGGTCCTGGTCAAGAATAAACCTTTGCTAGTCAGCACTGTCCTGTTCAAGAATAAACCTTTGCTAGTCAGCACTGTCCTGGTCAAGAATAAACCTTTGCTAGTCAGCACGGTCCTGGTCAAGAATAAACCTTTGCTAGTCAGCACAGTCCTGGTCAAGAATAAACATTTGCTAGTCAGCACTGTCCTGGTCAAGAATAAACCTTTGCTAGTCAGCACGGTCCTGGTCAAGAATAAACCTTTGCTAGTCAGCACTGTCCTGGTCAAGAATAAACCTTTGCTAGTCAGCACTGTCCTGGTCAAGAATAAACCTTTGCTAGTCAGCACTGTCCTGGTCAAGAATAAACCTTTGCTAGTCAGCACGGTCCTGGTCAAGAATAAACCTTTGCAGACGTGTCTTTCTCTCTGCTTACTAGTCCACCTCTTTAAAAACTTTAAATTGTTTTTTTGTGTCTCTTCATTATCTGAACTAATATTGTATAGATAAATAAGTGAAGATGTGAGACAAAGGGATCCTGGGAGACACTGAAATGAAAGATGTAGCAGGAAAGTTTAGAGTTCTTGGAACCTTTATCATTCATAAACATTGCACGAACAGGAAAGAACAACAAATAAATGTATAAGAAAGGTAGATTAACACTCACTACGGTATAGTAAGATGCAAAAAAAAATTACAGTAACATATAAAACATTTTAGAAACATTCAAGAACAGTTTATTAATATTCAACAACAGTACAGTAACATGCAAAAGCTGAACAGTAACACATAAAACGGTACAGAAACACATATGAACAGTTCAGTAAGACACAAGAAAAGGTCAGTAACATACAGAACATACATGTGCAACAATCAGCAGCTTCGCATAATGTAACATACGTTGCATTTTGACCATAGACAGTTTTGTGATACAAACAATTCACACTGGTTAATACCATTGACCTCAGATCTCAAGAGTATGTGACTTCTTCTATATCACAGCTCATATATTGTAGCAGACAGCTGATAACAATCTATCAAAAATAATGAGGGACGAATCAAATGAAATTAATGAAAAACAATGGAGACAAAATGGAAACTGCAACGTTTTAGGCTTCTAGACAGTAATTATCCCAGAAGGTACCTCGTCATGTCAGTGTCCAGGAAGGGACCTCGTCATGTCAGTGTCCAGGAAGGTACCTCGTCATGTCAGTGTCCTGGAAGGTACCTCGTCATGTCAGTGTCCTGGAAGGTACCTCGTCATGTCAGTGTCCAGGAAGGGACCTCGTCATGTCAGTGTCCAGGAAGGGACCTCGTCATGTCAGTGTCCTGGAAGGTACCTCGTCATGTCAGAAAAGAATGAATCAAAAGTCAGTTAAAGGTTTTAGTGTAATGTCGTCACTTTGTGGGACATCACCGTCGTCACTGTGGGACATCACCGTCGTCACTCTGTGGGACATCACCGTCGTCACTGTGGGACATCACCGTCGTCACTCTGTGGGACATCACCGTCGTCACTGTGGGACATCACCGTCGTCACTCTGTGGGACATCACCGTCGTCACTGTGGGACATCACCGTCGTCACTCTGTGTGACATCACCGTCGTCACTCTGACATCACCGGCGACATGTGGACATCACCGTCGTCACTCTGACATCACCGTCGTCACTTGGGACATTACCGTCGTCACCTGGGACATCACCGTCGTCACTGTGGGACATCACCGTCGTCACTCTGTGGGACATCACCGTCGTCACTCTGTGGGACATCACCGTCGTCACTCTGTTTGACATCACCGTCGTCACTGTGGGACATCACCGTCGTCACTCTGTGGGACATCACCGTCGTCACTCTGTGGGACATCACCGTCGTCACTCTGTGGGACATCACCGTCGTCACTCTGTGGGACATCACCGTCGTCACTCTGTTGGACATCACCGTCGTCACTCTGTGGGACATCACCGTCGTCACTGTGGGACATCACCGTCGTCACTCTGTGGATCACCGTCGTCACTCTGTGGAACATCACCCTCGTCACTGTGGGACATCGTTGTCACTCTGTGGGACATCGCCGTCGTCACTGTGGGACATCACCGTCGTCACTCTGTAGGACATCACCGTCGTCACTCTGTGGGACATCACCATCGTCACTCTGTGGGACATCACCGTCGTCACTCTGTGGGACACCACCGCCGTCACTCTGTGGACATCACCGTCGTCACTCTGTGGGACATCACCGTCGTCACTCTGTGGGACATCACCGTCGTCACTCTGTGGGACATCACCGTCGTCACTCTGTGGGACATCACCGTCGTCACTCTGTGGGACATCACCGTCATCACTCTGTGGGACATCACCGTCGTCACTCTGTGGGACATCACCGTCGTCACTCTGACATCACCGTCGTTACTGTGGACATCACCTTCGTCACTCTGTGGGACATCACCGTCGTCACTGTGGGACATCACCGTCGTCACTGTGGGACATCACCATCGTCACTCTGTGGGACATCACCGTCGTCACTCTGACATCACCGTCGTCACTGTGGGACATCACCGTCGTCACTCTGACATCACCGTCGTCACTGTGGGACATCACCGTCGTCACTCTGTGGGACATCACCGTCGTCACTCGTGGACATCACCGTCGTCACTGTGGGACATCACCGTCGTCACTCTGAGGGCATCACAGTCGTCTCTGTGGGACATCACCGTCGTCACTCTGTGGGACATCACCGTCGTCACTGTGGGACATCACCGTCGTCACTCTGTGGGACATCACCGTCGTCACTCTGTGGGACATCACCGTCGTCACTGTGGGACATCACCGTCGTCACTCTGTGGACATCACCGTCGTCACTGTGGACATCACGTCGTCACTCTGTGGGACATCACCGTCGTCATCTGTGGACATCCGTCACGGTCACTCGCTGTGGACATCACCGTCGTCATTTTCTTTTGGGACATCACCGTCGTCACTCTGTGGACATCACCGTCGTCACTGTGGGACATCACCGTCGTCACTCGTGGACATCACCGTCGTCACTCGTGGACATCACCTCGTCACTGGGACATCACCGTCGTCACTCTGTGGACATCACGTCGCCTTGGACATCACCGTCGTCACTTGGGACATCACCGTCGTCACCTGTGGGACATCACCGTCGTCACCTGTGGACATCACCGTCGTCACTCGGGACATCACCGTCGTCACTCTGTGGGACATCACCGTCGTCACTGTGGGACATCACCGTCGTCACTCTGTGGGACATCACCGTCGTCACTCTGACATCACCGTCGTCACTGTGGGACATCACCGTCGTCACTCTGTGGGACATCACCGTCGTCACTCTGTGGAACATCACCGTCGTCACTGTGGAACATCACTGTCGTCACTGTGGGACATCACCGTCGTCACTGTGGGACATCACCGTCGTCACTGTGGGACATCACCGTCGTCACTCTGTGGGACATCACCGTCGTCACTCTGTGGGACATCACCGTCGTCACTCTGTGGGACATCACCGTCGTCACTCTGTGGGACATCACCGTCGTCACTCTGTGGGACATCACCGTCGTCACTCTGTGGGACATCACCGTCGTCACTCTGTGGGACATCACCTTCGTCACTCTGTGGGACATCACCGTCGTCACTCTGACATCACCGTCGTCACTCTGTGGGACATCACCGTCGTCACTCTGTGGGACATCACCGTCGTCACTCTGTGGGACATCACCGTCGTCACTCTGTGGGACATCACCGTCGTCACTCTGTGGGACATCACCTTCGTCACTCTGTGGGACATCACCGTCGTCACTCTGTTTGACATCACCGTCGTCACTGTGGGACATCACCGTCGTCACTCTGTGGGACATCACCGTCGTCACTGTGGGACATCACCGTCGTCACACTGTGGGACATCACCGTCGTCACTCTGTGGGACATCACCGTCGTCACTCTGTGGGACATCACCGTCGTCACTGTGGGACATCACCGTCGTCACTGTGGGACATCACCGTCGTCACTGTGGGACATCACCGTCGTCACTGTGGGACATCACCGTCGTCACTGTGGGACATCACCGTCGTCACTATGGTTTTCGACACACCTACACTTTTCTCTATCATTTAAAAAGCATACTATGTTTGTGGGTCATCACCCTCTTCACTATCTTTACCTAATAAATTGCTCTGTTAATACAGTCTACTATTTATCACTAAGAAGAAACGTGTGAACATCCTGAGATCGACCGTCGGAGTCTTAATTCTTCTGAGATCCAGGTTACAAATTCATCAGTCTTCCTTTCATAGCTTTTTTTTACATTCCTCTGATATTTTTTTCCTACATTCCTCAGAATTTTTTTCCTAACTAACTTTTTTTGTACTTCAGAGAGAAAAGCTAACTCGTGTACACTTTGTCTTTGTATGTATTTAACGTTTTACTTTCACCACTCTTTTTCTACTAGCTATTAATGATCTGGCCTCTGTTCTCCCATCTAATATTTGGTCATCACTTTATGTTGACGACTTTGCTATAGATTGTGGAGGCGCTAACTGTCACCTAGCAGCAGCCTCTCACCAGACTGCTATCCACCGTGTTTTCCAGTGTGCCAGTACTCGTGAGTTTAAACTCACCAGATTACTATTACTGGACGTTGTGTTGTCTCTAATACTCCGCTATACCTGTGTGATTCCCGTATCCCTGAACGTGATACGGTCAGATTTCTCGGTCTTCTGTTTGGTCGCCGGTTGTCCTGGAAACTTCAGACATCTCCCCGAAAGCAACTTGTCATAGCCGGCTGAACCTCCTTAAAACCCTCGCTAATATTTCGTGAGGAACAGATCGTCGAACTCTCCTTCATTCAGCCCTAATTTTATCAAAACAAGATTATGGCGACCAAATATATTCTGTGGCCTCTCCCGCAACTCTTTTAAACTTGCTTCTCGTTCCTACCCTGTTGTGACCCTATTTGCAGAGGTGAATGTTCCATCTTTGAACGATAGGCGTGATGCCCATTGCCTCCGTTAGTTTTGTTTCCTCTCATGACCTTCACGATCCTTCTACATACAGGATAGTAGTGGACGTTAGAAGAGGTTCATTATTTGTTCGCCGCCCTTGTTTACTTTCGTCTCATTTCTCTTCGTCTTCATTCGCTCTTGACTGCTCTTCAGTTGCTCCCTTTATATGTTCATCTAGCATTTAACTTTTCTCTTTTCCCTTGGGAGGTTCATACAGTTCTAGTCTGTTCTTCCCCACTGCCGTGCGTGAAAGCTCAAATTAAGTTCTTTCTTGTTCCCTTTTTCTCGACCACTTCTTGTCTCATTCTCACGCCATTACAGTTTACACTGATGGTTATAAATCGCAAGACGGTGTCGGGACAGTGTTGTGCGAGGTCATTTATTAGACTCTGATAGCATTTCCACAGCTGAGCTGTATGTAATTCTCACAGCGATTATACGTAATGCGTCCAGGCCTACATTTAGTGCTTTGCAAGTTAAAAAAAATAATTCTCCTCATTCCCTAGTTCTTCGTAAACAACTTTGCGCCGGATTTATAGCAAAAATATCATCATCTGCTAGGTTCTTAGTCATGTTGATGTTAAGGGCAACGAACAGGAAGACTGCGGCGAGGCCAACGGTCCATGACCTTCCCGTTTCATATAGATGTATTCCAGTCTCAGCCTATTTTGCTGTAATCTCTAGCCAGCTTCGCAACCGTTGGCAATAACGTTGGTCCGAGTTGATTCATAACAAATTACATTCTATCAAGCTATGTTCAGGATCCTGGTCTTCTTACAATGGAGGTCGTGGTTGGGAGACTACGCTTTCCCGTCTTTGCATCGTGCACAACGTCTCAATCATGGGTATCTCATGGAGAGGCGCCCAGTTCCACTCTGTGAGAATTGTCAGGTTCCAATTTTAGTTTGTCAATATTTTATTGGCCTGTCCTATTTACCAGCGAGCACGCAAAATTTATCACCGATGTCGTCACAGCTCTAAAACCCTTAGTTTATCTTCCCTCCTCGCTGACGGCCCCACCTTTGACACAGACTCCCTCTTTGACATTTGACAGTAACAGATTCATTACACAACACTGGATTATACTTTCTTTAGCATTCCTCACAATCGTTAGTCTTAGATCAATTATAATAAATAGTAAGCACACACTACCCTACAACTGTATGTTTTTTGTAGGTTTAACAATAAGTTTTGATTATAATATATACAGCAGAACTGTCCATGAATAAAACATGGGATCGATCCCCGGTTAGCCGCCGTTGATTGCTAAAATACCACTTGTCAGTGGTTGCATTAATATCTATTATATATATATATATATATATATATATATATATATATATATATATATATATATATATATATATATATATATATATATATATATAGTAGGTTGGTAGACAGCTGGTGTAGATTGCTGGTGTCTTTTTTCTGTCTCATAAACATGCAAGATTTCAGGTACGTCTTGCTACTTCTACTTACACTTAGGTCACGCTACGCAAACATGTACACGTTTATGTATACACACTCATCTGAGTTTTCTTTGATTTTATCTTAATAGTTCTTGTTCTTATTGCTTTTCCTTTCATATCCATTGGGAAGTGGAATAAGAATCTTTCCTCCGTAAGCCATGCGTGTTGTAAAAGTCAACTAAAATGCCGGGAACAATGGGCTAGAACCCCTTTTCCTGTATAGCTTACTAAAAGAAAAAGAAGAAAACCGTCAAAGTGGGATGTTTGAATGTGCGTGGATGTTGTGCGAATGATAAGAAAGAGATGATTGTAGATGTTATGAATGAAAAGAAGCTGGATGTCCTGGCTTTAAGTGAGACAAAGCTGAAGGGAGTAGGAGAGTTTCAGTGGGGAGAAATAAATGGGATTAGGTCAGGGGTTTCAAATAGAGTTAGAGCTAAAGAAGGAGTGGCAATAATGTTGAATAATCAGTTATGGCAGGTAAAGAAGGAATATAAATGTATAAATTCAAGGATTATGTGGAGTAAAATAAAGGTTGGATGTGAAAAGTGGGTTATAGTAAGTATTTATGCACCTGGAGAAGAGAGAAGTGTAGAGGAGAGAGAGAGAGATTTTGGGAAATGTTGAGTGAGTGTGTGGGGAGTTTGAACCAAGTGAGAGAGTAATTGTGGTTGGGGATCTTAATGCTAAAGTGGGTAAAAATGTTGTGGAGGGAGTAGTAGGTAAATTTGGGGTGCCAGGGTAAATGTAAATGGGGAACCATTAATTGAGCTATGTGTAGAAAGAGGTTTGGTAATAAGTAATACATATTTTATGAAAAAGAGGATAAATAAATATACAAGGTATGATATAGCACGTAAAGGAAGTAGTTTGTTGGATTATGTATTGATGGATAAAGGTTGATGGGTAGGCTTAGGATGTACATGTTTATAGAGGGCAACAGATATATCAGATCATTATTTGGTTGTAGCTACAGTTAGAATAAAGGTAGATGGGACAAAAGAAAATGGCAACAGCAAGTAAGAGAGAGGTAAAAGTGTATAAACTAAGGGAGGAGGAAGCTAGGATGAGATATAAGCAACTATTGGCAGAAAGGTGGGCTAGTGCAAGTATTGTAGTGGGGGGTTGAAGAGAGTTGGGATAGTTTTAAAATGCAGTGGGGTTGGGGGAGGAGTCTGAGGTGGAATCCTTGAATGGGGGCCGGGAGGGGCAGAACCGTTTGCTTGTGTGTGTGTGTATGGATTAGAGAGAATGTGTCAGGTCCCCGCTTTCAGAAGGTGGAACCTTGTGCTAAAAATTTTCACCTAATTCACCCCAATTGGTTGAGGGCGAGACTCGGGTCCTGGCCCCGCCTTTCGCTGTCTGCTACTGGGTCTCTGCTCTCCCCGTCCATGAGCTTTTCATCCCTTTCTTAAAACTATGTGGTTCCTGCCTCCACTATATCTTTCTCTAGTCCATTCCACTTCCCGACCCGTGGTGAAAAGTTTCCCGACATCCCTTTGACTCATGAGTCCGGGCCCCGTTGTGTCCCTTGTTTCTGTGTTTCTCTGACCTGTCACTATCTACTTGTCATTCCCCCCCAGTATTTTGTATGTCGTTATCATGTCTCCCCCTAAAACCTCTTTCCTCCAGTGTTGTTAGTCCTATTTCCCTCAACCTTTTTTTCAAAGACCCGAACCTGAGTTGTGGAACCTTGTCGCAAACCTTTTACTTTCTCTAGTTCCTTACGTGCTTGACCAGGGGTGGGTTTAGACGGTGCATATTCTAGTAGGGCCTGACGTAAGTACAGTGTCTTGAACGACTCCTTTTAAGGTAACGGAACGCTAATCTAAGGTTGCCAGACATATTGCCGCAGTTATCTGGTGTGTGCCCCGGGGACGTGCTGGGGTTATCTCACTCCAAGGTCTTTTCCTTTTGAGTTTGTAGCCTTTGTCCCCTAGCTTGTACTCTGTCAGCGGTCTTGCCTTTTGATCCTCATGACTGCATTTGGGGATTGAATTGGCCAACTGCAGACCAGATGTAAAAAAGTCCATTGTTGCAACCCTGCCTGTCCTCTTCGATGTGATTCTCCTCATTATTTTCACATCATCCGCGAATAGAGACACTTCTGATTCTATCCCGTCCGTCATGTCATTTACATATACCAGGAATAACACTGGTCCTAGGACTGACCCCTGCGGTACACCGCTCGTCACAGGCGCCCACTGTGATACCTCACCACGCACCATGACCCGTTGTTGCCTCCCTTTGAGGTATTCCCTGATCCATTCCAGTGCCCTTCCTGTTATACCTGCTTGTTCTTCCAACTTCTTTACTAATCTCATGTGAGGAACTGTGTCGAAGGCCTTCCTGCAGTCCAGGAAAATGCAATCAACCCACCCTTCTCTCTCCTGCCTTACCTATGTTACTTTATCATAGAACTCTAGGAGGTTTGTTACACAGGATTTGCCTTCCCGGAATCCATGCTGTCTGGTGTTTATTATCCTGTTCCGCTCAAGGTGTTCCACCATTCTTTTCCTGATGATTTTCTCCAGGACTTTGCACACTATACATGTAAGTGACACCGGTCTATAGTTTAGTGCCTCTTTTCTGTCTCCTTTTTTAAAAATGGGGACTACGTTGGCCTTCTTCCATACCTCAGGTAGCTGCCCAGTTTCAAGGGATGTGTTGAATATTATGGTAAGTAGCACACTCAGTACCTCAGCTCCTTCCCGAAGAACCCACGGGGAGATATTGTCCGGACCCATCGCCTTTGAGGTATCGAGGTCACTGAGTAACTGCTTCACTTCCTCCTCAGTTGTGTGTATGCCCTCTAGCACTTGGTACATCCCTTGTTGGTGACGAACCATGTCCTGTCTACCCAGCTGTGTGTGTATATGTATGCGTGTGCATCTATGTTTGTGTGCCCAGAAATACTCCTCACTTCTATGTGTGTGTGTGTGTGTGTGTGTGTGTGTGTGTGTGTGTGTGCTTGTGTGTGTGTGTGTGTGTGTGTGTGTGTGTGTGTGAAAGAGTGAGGGTGTTCATTAGAATAATGGGAAAACGAGTTTCAGAGTTCCAGAATGCAGGTTATTTTTTAGACTGATGTGTTTCAGATGTGGAAGTGAGTAATAATTATATGGAAGTTGAGGGGTATAAGGGCAAGCTGTGAGCAGAGTACTGTCATTAAGAAGGGGCTCACAGCACTTGGAGAATACACAATGCATAAGAAAAGCTCGCACATAAGAGAAGCTTATGACGACGTTTCGGTCTGACTTGGGCCATTTACAAGTCCCACTAACACATGAAGGTAAGGGAGAAAGTATATATTGGAGAGGGTTACAGGGACGGGACAAAGAGAGGAAGAAAGAAGTGAAGAAGAGTGGAAGTAGTAAGTAGGGGGAATAGTGGTAATGGCACAATAGAAAGTGAAGTTAAGCGAGGCAATAGTAGTAGTAGTAAGTAAATAAGTAAGTTTATTCAGGTAAACACAAATACAGTTACATAAATTATCATACATAGCAGCATATGTGTAGAGAACTTAGGATAACCCAAAAAAGTCAGACAGAGTGACTTAGTAGTAGTATTAGTAGTAATAGTAATATTAGTAGTAGAAGTAGCGTTGGAGTACGCTAGGAGAATGCTAGACATTCAGATTTGTTCCTGGGAAAAGGAGTATAAATCCAGAGGAGTCAAGGAAAACTTTCTTGAGGGAAAACAGGATTGAAGATATTGGAGAGAATGTCGGAATGAGTTCGATAGCTAAAAGAGAATCGTGGAGGAAGCTGTAGCTGTGTAGTAGGGAGCTACAAATATGTACATTACATTACTTCTCTCTTTTTTCTTAGTTGAAACTTTCAAAAGTATAAGTGTTTGTTTCTTGCAGGCAGCTTCGTGTCACCCTTCCAACTCATGTCGTACCAGTTCCTGGGTGCCACCCCTGATCACTGGTGTCACATAGCGCCGCTGGTAGAAGCTAACTGGACGCACCAGCAGATACTCGAATTTGCTATTCCCTACAGGTCAGTGTAGTCCTGTTAAAAAGAGGCTAAATGCAGAGCAAACCTATATTAATAGACTACGTTTGGCCCTAAGTAGAGCTTCATAAAGATAATACCATACAAGGAGTAGCACTGCACGATACTCATGTGTGTACAGAAACTAGGCGACAAGTGGTGAAATGTCTCCTGGTGGAATATCTGGATGGCAACGTTACTTGTATTTTGCTTATTGTCGGAAAATGGACACAAAATGGACACTAGGACATTTTGATAAAACGTTTCGATCCTGGGATCTTTTCACTCCTACTGTATAATCTGTCGGTATCAAATACCATTTTTAACTGTAAATTCATAGTTGGAATAACTCCGTCATATTCTCAACAACTTGATTTTGACTGATACAAACTGCATAGTACTGAGGTTAAGTTTGGTAGTATTAAACTGTAATCTATTAAGGAAAAAGTATTATTTATAGCGTTACATGAAAGGATAATAAACATAAGCTGGGAATCATGTTGGAAAATTAACGTAGTAAAATAAGGCTAGGCTGCTTATTTAAGAAATATTCCACTATATTAATTCTCACATTCATTTTAATATTATAACAGCAGTAAAGGCAACACTACGCAGCAGCGTGCGTCGTGCGTCATGTACGACCACAACTACACCCTGGCTGCCCACCTCGGCTACCACCAAACAATGAACAACCTGCATCTCTTCTCAAATGGTCAGGCTGATACCGTGGATTGTAAGTCCAGGGATTTCAACCATACCCAGTATGAGTCTACTGTTGTCACTCAGGTATGAGATATCGTATGTTTGTATATTATAAAATCACACACAAATTTCGCGCAAAGCGTTACGAATACGTATGATAGAACCCACTAGGATAAGTGGAAGTGAACCAGGGAACAGCCTTTTGAGTGGCAGCACCAGGAACTAAGATCCACCCTTCCTACTACAAATAGGTCTGTACAGGAGGGAAAAAAAGACCGGACTCGTGTTTTAACTAGTCTTTTCCGTCTGGTACGGTAGCTGGGAGGTTGAAAACAATAGGCTACAAACTAGCTCCGTTTATTTCAAGAATAGATACGCAGGCTGACGCAGATAGAGGGGTGCCATGAGCCTGTCCAGGGGGCTGTCTTGACTGAATGTCTGGTGCAGGCAGAGTGAGTGCGAGGGCAGCCTGTGAGGTTTGACCTATGGCCTGCCATCTACCGGTCACTCGCAAAATTAGGTCTAGGCCAGTAACTCACTCTGGTGGGGAGTAAGTGATAACAGGTGGGTAGGCCTACTGTCTACACACGGAGTATAGACTCGGGGGACAGACCAAAGACCTGACTCTAACAGAAGGACCTGGGAGTGAGCATGTCAAAGGCTCACATCAGTCGAATAACCTCTGCAGCCAATGCCGCCTGGCAAATCTGAGAGTACCCTTCAAGAATCTCAACATGGAGTCATTTAAACAATTTATATAACACATGTCAGGCCCATCTTGAAATACATAGCACCAGTAGGGAACCCTCACGTGGGAAAGCATTTTAAGAAACTGGATAAAGATTAATATGCAATGGAACTAGTTCGAGAACTAGGAGGTATGACCTATGAAGAGGCGCTAAAGGAACTGAAAATATAACGACAGTGGAAGAGAGAAGGACCAAGGGAGACATGATACCAACATACAAAATACTCAGAGGAATTGATAGTGTAGACAAGAACAGGCTATTTGAGAGGAGGATTTCTTCAGTCTCAGAGTGGTCAGGAAGTGGAATGACTTCGGCAAAGAAGTGGGAAAGGCAGACTCCATACACAGTATTAAGAATAGGCACGACAGAGCCCACAAGGCTAAGAGGGAGTGAATCTTGCAAGTAGCAAGTTTAGAGGTGGGGGCAGGAGTTACGATTCGACCCCTGCAACCAAATATAGTGTGTGTGTGAGTACACACACACACACAGAGGAAGAGAGACAAGAACAAAATCAGCAGAGGACAACCAGAGCAGGGCAGAGCAACAAGCGCAAGCACACACAGAACCACCCCTAGAATCCCACAATCAAACACGCAATCCCAACACAAACCACAATCCACACTTACAGCCCCCACCCCACATTACGCCGTAGAATCCCACAGCACACCGCCAAGTCCCCCACGCTGAGGGAATAATGAATAAGTGGGAGGAATGGCATGAAAGAGTCAGAGACATCAACGGACATCATAGCTCTCACAGAAACCAAGTTCACAGGAATGATAACAGATGCCATCTTTCCAAAAGGATATCAGATCGTGAGGAAAGACAGAGGGAACAGAGGGGGTGGAGGAGTGGCACTGCTCAACAAAAACCGATGGGATTTTGATGAGCTGGAGAGAGGAGACAGAGGAGAAGCAAGAGACTACATAATTGGAACACTTCAGTCTGGAGGTCCCAAGGTGATAATTGCAGTGATGTATAACCCACCACAGAACAGTAGGAGTCCAAGGTAAGAATGTGATGAGAGTAATAGAGCGATGGTTGACACATTAGCTGAGGTGGCCAGAAGGGCTCATGCGAGCAGGGCAGCTTTGCAGCAGTGCCACTCCTCCACCCCCTCTGTTCCCTCTGTCTTTCCTCACGATCTGATGGGTGACTTCAACCACAAGGAAATCGACTGGGAGAACCTGGAGCCACATGGAGGCCCAGAGACGTGGAGAGCTAAGATGATGGAGGTGGTACTGGAAAACCTCATGTACCAACACGTAAGGGACACTACCAGAGAGAGAGAGAGGAAAGGATGAACCAGCAAGACTGGACCTAGTATTCACCTTGAGTAGTGCAGACATTGAGGACATTACATATGAGAGACCCCTCGGGGCCAGTGATTATGTGGTTCTGAGCTTCGAATACATAGAGTTACAAGTGGAGAGGGAAGCAGAAAGGGCAGGACGAATGAAGCCAAACTACAAGAGAGTGGACTACACAGGCATGAAGAATTTCCCACACGGGCTTCAGTGGGACAGAGAACTGGCAGGGAAGTCAGTAAACGAGATGATGGGATATGTGACAACAATATGCAAGAAAGCTGAGGAGAGGTTTGTACCCATGAGTAACAGAAATAACGAGAAAGCCAGGGTGAGCCCCTAGTTCACCCAAAGGTGCAGGGAGGCAAAAACCAAGTGTGCTAAGGAATGGAAGAAGTATAAAAGGCAAAAGACCCAGGAGAATAAGAAGAGCAGTCACAGAGCCAGAAATGAATATGCACAGATATGAACTTATCAACGACAGCCAGCACGGTTTCAGGGACGGGAAATCCTGTGTCACAAACCTACTGGAGTTCTATGACAGGGTGATGGCAGTAAGACAAGAGAGAGAAGGGTGGGTAGATTGCATTTTCTTGGACAGGAAAAAGGCATTTGACACAGTTCCTCACAAGAGATTAGTGCAGAAGCTGGAGGACCAGTCAGGGATAACAGGGAAGGCACTACAGTGGATCAGGGAATACCTGTCAGGAAGACAACATCGAGTCATGGTACGTGGCGAGGTTTCAGAGTGGGCGCCTGTGATGAGTGGGGTTCCACAGGGGTCAGTCCTAGGACCGATGCTGTTTCTGGTATTTGTGAACGACATGACGGAAGGAATAGACTCGGAAGTGTCCCTGTTTGCAGATGATGTGAAGTTGATGAGAAGAATCCAATCGGACGAAGACCAGGCAGAACTACAGAGGGATCTGGACAGGCTGCAGGCCTGGTCCAGCAACTGGCTCCTGGAGTTCAATCCCACCAAGTGCAAAGTCATGAAGATTGGGGAAGGGCAATGAAGGCCGCAGACGGAGTACAGTCTAGGGGGCCAGAGACACAAACCTCACTCAAGAAAAAAGATCTTTGGGTGAGTATAACACCAGGCACATCTCCTGAGGCGCACATCAACCAAATAACTGCTGCACCATATGGGCGCCTAGCAAACCTAAGAACAGCATTCCGACATCTTAATAAGGAATCATTCAGGACCCTGTACACTGTGTACGTTAGGCCCATACTGGAGTATGCAGCACCAGTTTGGAACCCACACCTAACCAAGCACATAAGGAAACTAGAGAAAGTGCAAACGTTTGCAACAAGAGTAGTCCCAGAGCTAAGGGGAATGTCCTACGAGGAGAGGTTAAAGGAAATCGACCTGATGACACTGAAGGATAGGAGAGATAGAGGGGACATGATAACGACATGGTTAACAAAAACAGAATGTTCCAGAAATGGGACACAGCAACAAGGGGTCACAGTTGGAAGTTGAAGACTCAGGTGAATCACAAGGATGTTAGGAAGAATTTCTTCAGTCACAGACCCCTCAAGGAAGGTTCCTTGACGCTGGTGAGGGGCTCTTGATCTAGGGAATTGGATCTGTGCTCTGGTTCCCTAAATTGAGCCTGAATGACTTCCATCCCCCCCCCCCATGCGCTGTATAATCCTATGGGTTTAGCGCTCCCCCATGATTATAATAATATAATAATTCAGTCACAGAGTAGTCAGGAAGTGGAATAGTTTGGCCTTAGACAAGGCCCATAGGCCACAGGTAATTCAGCTTTCTGAGTAACACAGCACTACAAAAAGACCTGGACAAGCTGGAAGTTTGCTCCAGCAACTGGCTCCTTAAATTTAACCCCGCCAAATGCAAAGTCATGAAGATCGGGCAAAGAAGACCGCAGACAGAGTATAGGATAGGTGGCCAAAGACTGCAAACCTCACTCAAGAAAAAGGATCATGGGATGAGTATAATACCAAGCACACCATCTGAGGCACACATCAACCAGATAACTGCTGCAGCATATAGGCGCCTAGCGAACCTGAGAATAGCGTTCTGATACCTCAGTAAGGAATCGTTCAAGACTCTGTACACCGTGTACGTCAGGCCCATACTGGAATATGCAGCACTAGTTTGGAACCCACACCTGGTCAAGCACATTAAGAAATTAGAGAAAGTGCAAAGGTTTGCAACAAGGCTAGTTCCAGAGCTAAGGGAAATGTCCTACGAAGAAAGGTTAAGGGAAATCGGCCTGACGACACTAGAGGACAGGAGGGTTAGGGAAGACATGATAACGACATACAAAATACTGCGAGGAAATGACAAGGTGGACAGAGACAGAATGTTCCAGATAAGGGACGCAGAAAAATGTGGTCACAATTGGAAGTTGAAGACTCAGATGAGTCAAAGAGATGTTAGAAAGTAATTTTTTAGTCATAGAGTTGTCACGAAGTGCAATAATCTGGCAAGTGATGTAGTGGAGGCAGGAACCATACATAATTTTAATACAAGGCATGATAAAGCTCATGGAGCAGGGAGAGAGAGGACCTAGTAGTGATCAGTGAAGATGCAAGACCAGGAGCAATGTCTCGACCCTTGCAACCACAAATAGGTGAACACACACAGAGACAGGATGTTCCAGTGATGGGACACAGCAACAAGGGGTCACAGTTGGAAATTGAAAACTCAGATGAACCACAGGGATGTTAAGTAGTATTTCTTCAGTCACAGAGTTGTCAGGAAGTGGAATAGTCTGGGAAATGATGTAGTGGAGGCAGGATCCATACGTAGCTTTAAGAAGAGGTATGATAAATCTCATGGAGCGGGAAGAGTGACCTAGTAGCTACCAGTGAAGAAGCGGGGCCAGGAGCTGTGAATCGACCCCTGCAAAACAACTAGACGAGTAGAACTAGGTGATTACACACACACACACACACACACACACACACACACACACACACACACACACACACACACACATGTACGGTTCGTATTTCTAACGGCTAAGCCATAGCTGTTCACGTGATCACCATGTGATCCTTCGTTAGCCAATCATAAGCCTGCCTTTTGAACGCCCCAGTGCCGTGCGGGCCAGCAGCCAGTTCCACTCGGATAGGCATAGCAGGCGGACATAGGCATAGGCTCTCAGTTCCCATATATCTAACGCCTCATTAAACACTACCATACCAAGCTCATCGTTAGTATTTATTACCAAATCTATGCAAAGGACCCCACACACACACACACACACACACACACACACACACACACACACACACACACACACACACACAGAGTAGTCAGGAAGTGGAATAGTCTAGAGAAAGATATAGTGGAGGCAGGAACCATACATAGTTTTAAGACAAGGTATGATAAAGCTCATTTAGCAGGGAGAGCAGAGACCCAGTAGCAGACAGCGAAGAGGCGGGGCCAGGAGCTGAGTCTCGACCCCTGCAACCACAATTAGGTGAGTACACACACACACACGCATATACAACAGGCCTAGTGTCTAATCGACATGTGTCTACTACGCAATAGTAACTAACACAATGACGTTAACTTTGAGGAATATGCCTTTGATGCCCTGGTAAAGTTTAAAGAAGGAGCATAGGAGAGTGAAAGAGAACTGATTGAGGAGCTTAGTGAAAGCAAGGATTAAGGAATGAAAAGAGAAAATGAAATTCGCTATGATGTAAAGAGAGAAAGTAGCAAAACTGAAATATGTATTAGATGAAGATAATCTAGAAATAGGAAAGGATATGTAATAAGAAAACACAGGAAGTAACCAGATGACACATGCTCAGAATGTAACGATGGAGACACTAGAGACGAAGAACAACTTTGAAGAGACAAGATGTGGTTTTTGGCCAAAGGAAGAAAGATTAAGTGAGGGAAACGTACAAAGGAAAAAGAACCAAACAAAAATTGAAGTGATGGAAGAAATAGGAGTGGCAAAACAAACAAGCAAAGTCTATGTTTATTTTATTACTAGAAACATATTCTGAGAAAAAAGACAAAGCAATAATAAATTATCTTTATTAAGTCAGAATTGAGAAACCTATTGATGAGAAGGAAATCAAATCAGAAGGATCTGGAAATTTTGACATAATACACATATAGGAAGATTGGATGGAAGATAAACGAAGGACAGAATTAGAGAAATGGGAAAGAAGGAGGCAACAAAGGTTAAAGTCCCCCATGACCAGTAGCTTTGCCCTGCTCATGTGGGCTCTTCTGACCACCTTAGCTAGCATATCCACCATTGCTCTATTCCTTTCATCACACTCTTGTCTTTTCCTTTTTCTATTTAGTGATGGGAAGCAGATGACTATGTAGTCATCTGCTCCCGTCTGTCCATTTCTTTCATCTGAGAGTTCCACTGATTTCTGATAAGCAGTGTTGCTCCTCCTTTTCCTCTCTTCTCACTGTCTTTCCTCAGAATTTAATAGCCAGTAAGGAAGATTGCATCTGTTATCATCTCCATAAGCTTTGTCTCAAGGTTGCATCTGTTATCATCTCTGTGAGCTTTGTTTCCATGAGTACTATAATGTCTGGGATGTCCCCATGATTTTTTCATGCCACTCCTCACTCTTATTTGTTATTCCATCTGAACTTGTGAACATACCTTCAGCATCATTTCCATTACTGTATTCCAGTTCGAGGGTTCTTGGATGCCTGGTCCCTGCCCATTGGTGCAGTTTTAGGCGATTTTGTGGGCGGTTGTGTCTTATGGTCCTCTAGAAGCTTTGCTTCCATGCCTATCAGTGCATGTCCTGTCTCTCCTTCCTGCCTCTGGCGCCTTTGTGCCCCCTCAGTTGTTTCCGTTCCTTTCTAGTTCGGTCCAGGTCGAGGTACACCCGGCGATATTTTTATGTGTCCCTTTACTGTGGTTTCTGCTGCATAATATTTTCTTGTATCATTTCTATTGTGAAGGACATTTTGACTGGGCGACATTCCCGCTCTGGTGGTCTGGTGGCTAAAGCTCTCGCTTCACACGGCGAGGGCCTGGGTTCGATTCCCAGCCAGGGTACCTAGTGTTAGTCGATTGGTGTGAGTCGCATCCTAGGACACTGACTTAATCTGCCCGAAATGCTCATCATAACAAGGGACTTTCTATATAGTAGTATGTCACTGATGTCAGCTAGGCCTGTATACCATGTACATGTACTTGTAGTAAATAAAGATATTATTATTATTATTATTATTATTAAGTACTTCCTAAGTGTGAAAACATCACCTGGAATATAACCCCTCCCCCCCGCCCATTATTGTGATGACATTGTAAATATCTGTTTACTCTGCCTGTAGTATTTCGCCCAAAGTCCTCCCTTAAAGCTCCTGAAGTCAGTAAATAATCGGTGACCTCTCTCTCCTCTTCTCACTTCCTGGCGTATGCCATGGCATGTGATTAGTGTGTGACCTTGCATCTGACATGGTGTGTGACCTGTTATATACTCTGATACATCATAGAAACATCTACAGTAAAACCTGGTGTGTGACCCGGCATGTGACCTGACATGTGACCTAGTGTGTGATCTGGCATGTAACCTGGTGTGTGACTGTTGTACACTAAGATACATAATAATAACATGTGCACCTACAGTGGGACCTGGTGTGTGAGCGCCGCGCACTCTACTCCACCACTCAGGCAGTCATAATAATAACATGTGCACCTACAGTGGGACCTGGTGTGTGAGCGCCGCGCACTCTACTCCACCACTCAGGCAGTCATAATAATAACATGTGCACCTACAGTGGGACCTGGTGTGTGAGCGCCGCGCACTCTACTCCACCACTCAGGCAGTCACTCAGATCGGGAAGCTCATCGGATCATTCATTTTCGGCTTCGTCATTGAAACGTAATTAATTCACTTGATTTATTTACATCTTTGCTCACAATTGTAAACACACTTATTTCTGTGAAGTCATTCTTAGTTTGTAAATGATGCGAAGGTAGGATAACAGCTTTCAGTATATAAATAATGCAGAAGATCACAGCCCTTAGTCTATAAATAACTTTAGACAGGATAATAGTTGTTAGTCTATAAATGCTACTGAGGTTGAAGTAAGATGAGCTTAGGTAAGATAACAGCAGTTACCCAGTAATTGGATAACATGACACAGTATTGCAGAGGAACCAGTGTTACTGCTGCTTACTGAAGTGATAAAGGTGTTTCCCAGACAGTGTCTTTTAGACACATGTTGGCTTACTCTTCTCCCACCTTACTCGGGAGACGAGCTGAAGCAAGATAACAGATCTTACGGTAGGATAACAGCTCCTATCATGTAGATAAAATGATGTAAAAATAACAGCTCCTTGTATATAAATAAATGACGTTAGACAACAGCTCCTGGTATGTAAATAAACTTATGCACAATGACAGTTCTTAGCATGTAAATAAAATCATAATAGCTCTTACCATTAAAACGAAATAAGGCAAAAAACAGTTATTAGCATGTAAATTAACTGCAATAAGATAACAATTTTTAGCATTTAATTTAACTAAGGTAGGATAACAGCTCTTATCATGCAAATTTATAAGCAAATATACATCCTCTATTGTGTTTCTTTCTGTATTGTGTTTGTTCCTATTGAAATTTTTGTGTTGGGAACAAGAAATAGTTGTCTAGTATGTTTGATTTTACCGAGCCAACGCAGTCATGCTGGTTAGTTTGAATCTAACAAATACAGCCACACTGGTTAGTTTGAATCTAACAAATACAGCTACACTGGTTAGTTTGAATCTAACAAATATAGCCACACTGGTTAGTTTGAATCTAACAAATACAGCCACACTGGTTAGTTTGAATCTAACAAATACAGCTACACTGGTTAGTTTGAATCTAACAAATACAGCCACACTGGTTAGTTTGAATCTAACAACCGTACTCACATGGTTAGTTTTTGTCTAACATGCGTAGTCAGTCAGGTTAATTTAAACATAAGAACATAAGAAAGGAAGAACACTGCAGCAGGCCTACTGGCCCATACTAGGCAAGTTCTTCTCAAACCCAAATGAAATTACACTGATCCTATACAGTATTACGTAGCCTTACCATACCTTAATTATACTAAAAAAATAAGCCATACATTAAGTTGATTTTAGTTTGAGTAGTATTCGCTTAAGTTACATTAGGTTAATTTTTGTCTGCTTATGAGAGATTGTTAAGTCCCTTTTGTGGAAATATTGAAGACTTAGAAATAATTATTTGTCAGTCAGATCCGATTGTTTCATTGTCTGAAAGTAAACGATGCTAATATGTTGAGGTTAACATGAACTAGGTGTAGGTGACCCCTAGATGGTAGCAAGCATGAACCATGTGAAAGTGGCCCTACATGGTAGAGAGAGAGAGTCACCCTTGGCAGCCAGGCTGGCCTCACACACCACCACGTAGTGCCGTGGTCAATGTAGTTCCTGAGGGCTGCGTCTTCTTCAGGTTGGGTCGCAGGAAGTCAGTGCTGCTGAGCGGGGCACTGACCATGGTCACCGGCTTCCTGATCTCCCTCTCCCCCAGCATCACCTTCTACATCGTCATGAGAGGCGTCATCAGTGGTATGGCTAGCGGCTACTACATGGGCTGCCTAATTCTCAGTAAGTCTCACAGTTCTTCCTCTAAACTCGAAACTCTCCAATTAAGCATCTCAAGACGGTCTTTGGTTAAAGCCGAAATATGATGATCTCTCTTAATAATGCTTTATATTTCTGCGCGAGTGAATTTTCACATTGCATCGATCAGGTTCTCAAGGCAATTTAAAGTAACTTTATTTTGTGTTTAAGATATCGGGGATTAGAGAAGGAAGTATTATAGAGATAAGAACTATTACAGTAAACAACAAACTTAAAAGTACAGATATTCGTTGAAGATTGAGACACTTGTGCAACATTTGGGAATCTTTATAAAGAAAACGTTTCGCCAGCCATTGGTTTCTTCAGTCCATTATAGAGAAGAAAGGTGGAAAATGAGGAGTTTGAGGTAATCAGTCCCTTAGCCTGGAGTCGATTAGTTCAGTACATCACTCTTGAGAATAGTACAACATATGCTCGGAAAAGTGGCTTATATACTGCAGTCAGGTGAGTAGAAGTTGGAGGAGGCGGAGTCACCATTGGACAAATCCACTAGTGTAAGTAGGTCATGTCTCTAGGTTAGGCGTACAGGAATTCCCTTTATCAAGATCCCAAGATGTTGCAGTGTCTGACAGATTCCTTCTAGTATATACAGATTCTAACACGTACAAAGTGGGATTCCTTTTAGTATACATGGATTTATTTTACTATACATGGTGTCGTTTTTAGAAGCTTTTACTGTGAGTGACCTTATCAGTCACACGTCAGTCGAATACACATCAGGCACCAGCCATCCCATACCTGGTAATTAAGTAGATACATCTCTACGGCCGGGCTGTAGCACTTAATTAAAAAATATGCTAGGTTATTCACCCCTTGTGGTATTCTTGTTAACATCTAAGTCCTGGTCCAAGATCCAGATGCTATTACCCAGGACATTGACTTGGTGGAGAGACTCACGAAATCGCAATGACACGATTGCAAACAAACCATACGACGGGAGGGGGTAGAACCCGCGGTCAGGATGTCATAAAACTCCAGACCGACGCGCTAGGCACTGGGCCAGCTGGCTACAAGAAGATTCGTCCAACTAGGTATATTTATACACCATAGAAAGGTTAGCATAGGCACCACTGTGACCACAAATGCAAGTTTTTACAGACGAAACTACCGCCAGCGTGGCCAAGCTGGCGGTAGATTCATTAAGGACTCATGAGTCAAAAAATTAAATATTTAACATTTAGTCTCTCATAAGCAGAGGCAAGGAGAAAGAGGAGGGGGAAGAAGGGAGAGTTCAGTTAGACTCACTCTCCTTTCACCCCATCCTTCCCCTCCACCTAGTAGAATGAGGGGGGGAAATGGTGGTAATGGAATTCGGTGGAATAAATTCCACCACACATGGATAATTTTTAGTATATATGGATTCCTTTTAGTGTAAGCAGATTCCTTTTAGTGTACGTAGATTATTTTTAGTGTACGCAGATTCCCTGTACGTGAATTCTTTTCAGTGCATGTGGATTCCTTATACTTTACACAGATTTATTTTTAATTTTTCACTTTTAATTAGTTCATTAACTAACATTCAACATTTCCTTAGAATATTACGAAATCGACTCAACTTAAGTTCTTTACATAAGTGAATATTCCAATCATTGTTTACCTAATGATAGTTCCGGTGGTCACTGTTCCCAAACCTCGGTCCTAGACCAAGCTTTCTGTAGAAACCTATAAAGTTTCCTCTAGAAGGTCTCACCGGCGAACCTCCTACAGTACTACTACTCTAGAAGTAGTTAGAATTTTGTTAGTAACTCTTCTCAAACATAGAATGTTCGAAGTATTGAATAATATTGAGTAATATTCACAATAATAATTTGTTGATGCTCTGTATTAAAAGCTTTCAGTGATAATGAATAAAATTATATCTCATGATTTGCTTTCCTTATGGTCCTTACTTTCTTACCTGTCTTCCAGGTTTGGAAATCTCCTCGCCAAAACAGCGAACATATGTTGGAGCATTTATGTCGGTCCCCTGGGCACTTGGGTACATGATACTTCCAGGCATAGCCTACCTGATCCGGCCCTGGCAATGGCTACAAACTGCCTTCACCCTTCCTACATTCTTATTTATTATCTACATTTGGCAAGTATTGCTTTATTTATTATTACTCTGAGTATTGTTTTAAGATAGTGATCGAGCGCTTGACTCACAAGAGAGGAATCACTTACTCACATTATAGGAATCACTTACTCACATTATAGGAATCACTTACTCACATTATAGGACATTAGTCTCTTAGAACACATATTGGTAGAAAATGTTTGAGCCTCAAACCATAATTCTGGATTTTAAACAGGTACTTGGCATAGTAATGTGATTCTTCATCCAAGATTTCCATTGTAACAAACACATTAGATAAAGGTATACACTAGGAAGATGAGTGTGATACCTAGGTTTTATTATCAACTATGCTAACAGGATAAAAGTAAGAGTGTTCTTTGGAGTACTAGAAGAATGTTAACTACCAGTTACATATGTTGCCTTAGCATTATATGAAAGCAGGCACTGGAAAACTAGGTACTAGGAAGCTAGATACTGAGATACTATGTATCAGAAAGCTAGATACTGGGATATTATGTACTAGTAAGCTAGATAATATAATGCGAGGTACTAGGATCCTAGGTATTAGAAAGGCTATAATAACGCAGTCTTCCATCCCTAGGATGTTGCTCTGAACGTAACAAGAAGTTAGGTAAGCAGATGACAAGTACATGGAAGCAGAGCTCTAGAAAGCTAAGCTAGGTATCAGGACTCTTGATAATAAGAAACTAGTTATAAGGAATGTTGATACTTGGAAGCGGTGTACTGAGATCCTGATACTAAGAAGCTAAGTACATAGATCCTAGGTACTATGAATTTTGCATCAAAGAAGCTAGGTACTAGGGATATTCATCCTAAGGAGTTAGGTATTAGGAAGCAAGGTACTAGGAATCTTGATATAATAGGAGGCTAGGTACTATTTATCTTGATACTAAGAAGGTAGGTGATTAAAAATCTTGATATAATGAAGCTAGGTATTACGAAGCAAGTATTAGAAAAATAGATACTAGGATTTCTAATATTTCAATCCAGCATCTTGGAAAAAATAAGGTATTGGGAAATTATATTCTAGGAAACTGGATATTCGAATGCTATTTCCTGGAAAGCAAGGTACTGTGAGTGCTAACGCCCATTACCATTTGCAGTATGCTGCCCGAGTCACCTCGCTGGTTGATGACTCAAGGACGCCACAACGAAGCCTTGAGAATCCTGACGTGGGCTGCTGCTGTTAACGGCAACAATCTGCCCCCAGACACCGTGGTGCTGGACGCAATGAAGAGAATCACCCAAGTGAGTATCTGCTCTTCACCTGGTGTGCCCACCCATTCCTTTCCAAATGAGTTCCCACCCATCACTGCCTTACCGGGTGGGCACCTGCTTTCTGATGCCCTCTGTAAGATTTTTTTCAAACCCAACCATTCACACTCATATATTTAACATTTTTTTAACGGCTTCTATTTTCTTTAACTTTCCTGGCCTGACTTTGCTTCAGGCTTCACCTAAACTTTAGAATTAACCTGGCATCTTTCAGACTTTTTTCACCTGTCCTGATTTTCAGGATTCTTTATACATTCTTTATCGGGACATTTTACTGTGGCAACGTTTTGCAATTCAGTTTCATCGAGCCAGCTTGACAAAGCTCCTGGAGAGCGAAACGTTACCACAATAAAATGTCACATGACTTGTGTTTGTGTACTTTTAAAAAACCTAACATAATGTCCGTAATTCTACCATTATTACATTCTTCACCTGCCCTGACTTCTATCTTGTGAGTGACCATAACACCATTACAGTGTTAATCAACACATGCTGTGTCTGACAAGACCATCAGTGTTAATCAAAACATGCTGCTGTGCCTGACAAGACCATCCTTGCAATCTTTGTACAGAGGATTTCTTCTACACTTCTGGCCAATTACTGGCCATAACGTCCCTGCACTACTAGGTCTTTCCTACTTGTGTCGAAGCCTTCAACTATAGAACCTCTTCCAGTTTCAGTATATTAGTGTCTCTCCTCCTGCCTCTGATTCAGACTGATCAAGGCTAAGGAACTGAATAGCCTCTATCAATACTGAAAGACTGATTGCCTCATCTCCCATTGTCTCCAGTATATAATCTCTGTATCGAATTGAATAAGCCTCTGGTTGGCAAAACTTGTTGATATTAAAGATATCCAGGTGTTGTACTTGTTGCTTACTCATTATTCCACTCATCTACAACTATAGTTCGAATCCAGAACTTTATGCTACAAAATCTGAATTTATCCAACTTGAATTCATTGTTAAGAGATATTTATTGATTAGTTAGCATCACCACATTATTTGTAGCTGTTGTATTTGTACCTGCATTTCATTTGTATATTTCAGTCATATCTTTCCTCTTTGTGTGTCTTTCAAGTGAGTGTAGGTTCAGGGCTCTTAATCTGTTTTCATATGCAAGAGCCTTTACACAGTGGATTAATTTTTTTCATTCTTCTCTGTATGATCTTCGTTGTATGGATGGGAAGATGTGGAAGAAGAAACATATGTACAGGTGTGATATTTATTAAGTTATTATCCTTATTATAATCAAAAAGAAAGAAAAGAAGATGAGATATTTAATAAAGAAAACTTCTCCAGAATTAGAGTGGGATATTGTCACCTGTGACATGTGAAGACAACTGTAGGTAAGTCTCCTTTTCTACTAATTCCACATGTAAGTTCTGTGAAAAAATAGAAAGCACATGACCTTTACCACTATATAGTTGAGTGTCAAGCTGTCAGTGACTTTAGCAAGCCAACTCCTCAAGACTAGTTTAGTTTGGATTATTTACTTCAGGGTGCTTGAGGATATCCTCAGAGTCCACCTTGAATTTGCCAGCACAAATATTACAAACACAGGTATATAAAGGCAAATAAAGCCAAACATATGAGGGTAGTTTTTTAGTACCCATATATTCCCTTTACTAAGATATTTACAGAATGAAGAGAGTGGATATAATCAGCGCAATAACAATAAGCGAGAGAGCAGAGTTACTACAGTTGCTTTTACACCTCAAGATATGCCTGTGAATATAAGCGTACGTGACCAGTGTTAGGGAGTCTGTCCCAGATACGTTGGTGGGGGCCTACCAGAGAAGCAGGGGCCCCTAAATAAACTGCTCCTCTCAAGTTATAAGTTAGGCTGATCTAGAAAGCACGCCGGAGAGCGTGTGATGAGCTCTGCGTACACCACAACTGGTTGGATTCAAGTGATGCCCCAGTTATATGAAAATGCGTACTGTATCAGTATGCATGTCGCTCGTTTGCGATCATTGCATGCATGTCTATTAATATATAATATATATTATGCAAGAATCGCGAACAAGCGATATAATATAGAAAACAACCACAGAGGGAGTTGAATAATAGCTCTAGGCTTCTCGTGTTGCAAACAACACATCATCAGAAGCTTTCAAAGTTGCAGATATGAGTCAGAAATCTCGACAGATTCGTTCCAAGGAACGCTTGCAAGATTGCTTAGCAAGCGTCAGTGGGAACGAATCTGCTGAGATTTCTCACTCATTTCTGCAACTCTGCAAGCTCTTCATGATGTGTTGATTGCAACACGAAAGGCCAAGAGCTATTAATCAACTCTCCCTGTGGTTGTTATGCATAAAATACATATTTATATATTATAATATAAAAATATATCTATGTCGTCCCGAATAGGTAAAACTTGCGATTTTGGCTTAAATAGCAACGCTCTTCTTGCCGTATAAGTCAAGTGAAAATTTGTGAATGCAATAATATCACAAAAATCATTCTGAACCTAACGAAAAAAAAATATATTTCATTGCATTTGTTTATTATTAAATTATTATAAACTTATATAAAATATATTTAGCTGGATTAGGTTAAATTAAATTGCGTTTGTTATAATAAGGTTAGGTAAGTTTCCTAAGGTTCTTTCGGTATAAAATCATTAATTTTTATATTAACATAAATGAAAAAAATATATCTTTAAATGTATAAGTGAAAATTTTAGTAAGGACTTAATTTTAAAGTCCTTGCTAACTGACCAGTTTTACCTATTCAAGGCGACTAAAATGCCGGGAGCAAAGGGCTAGTAACCCCTTCTCCTGTATGCATTACTAAAATTAAAAAGATAAACTTTTGTTTTTCTTTGTGGGTCACCCTATCTATAACAAATGAAGATAAAAACAGTAGCTATGACAACCACCGCTGACACCAGTCATGGTTCACAAGGCGCTAACACCAGTCATGGTTCACAAGACACTAACACCAGTCATGGTTCACGGTGTGTGTGTGTGTGTGTGTGTGTGTTTGTGTGTGTGTGTGTGTGTGTGTGTGTGTGTGTGTGTGTTGTGTGTGTGTGTGTGTGTTGTGTGTGTGTGTGTGTACTCGCCTATTGTGGTTGCAGGGGTCTATTCATAGGCCCGGCCCCGCGTGTGTGTGTGTGAATATATGCTCCTTATTAATGTGCATGTTGACCTCTAGATGATCTCGCACTCTTGTGTCTCGAGTCTACCGCCCACACCAGGTAAGTGCGTTGCCACACCAGGTAAGTGCGTTGCCTCACCAGGAATATATTACGAGTCTCTAAAGCCTCAAAGATTGGACTTTTATACTATTAAGAAAATATATTGCTGTGTGTTCTGCCAGATACATTGTTAACTAGGATTTATTACATTGTGAGTGAATTTTACCGCTGTACATTGATTTGTTTGATGTCCCAAGGTGAATGTAGCTGAGAGAGAGTGTGAGAAGCAGCAGTGTGGACGTAAGTTCATAACAACGGCACAGTGGTGTCTCAGTCTACTGTTGACCAAACAACTCAGGACTGTCATTCTGTCAGTCTTCTTCTGCTGGTTCACTTCTGCCATGGTATATTATGGAGTTTCTCTCAGCTCTACCAACCTCAGGTATTAATAAAAGTAGTTATTATTAATTATTATTATTATTATTATTATTATTATTATTATTATTATTATTATTATTATTATTATTATTATAATTATTTTTGTTTTTATTAGTTTTATTATAATTATTATTATTGTTATTTATGTGGATAAATGTTATTTTTATGAATTTAAGGATAAATACTCCATGAGGTTCATGATTCTGAGCATATACATTTTATGCTTTCAGTATTTATACTATTGTAACGCATTTATTATGTTTTTTTTATTAACACATCGGCCGTTTCCCACCAAGGCAGGGTGGCCACCAAGGCAGGGTGGCCACCAAGGCAGGGTGGCCCGAAAAAGAAAAGCTTTCATCATCATTCACTCCATCACTGTCTTGCCAGAGGCGTGCTTACACTACAGTTATAAAACTGCAACATTAACACCCCTCCTTCAGAGTGCCGGCACTGTACTTCCCATCTCCAGGACTCAAGTCCGGCCTGCCGGTTTCCCTGAATCCCTTCATAAATGTTACCTTGCTCACACTCCAACAGCACGTGAAGTCCTAAAAACCATTTGTCTCCATTCGTCCATTCGCTCCTATCTAACACGGTCACGTATGCTTGCTGGAAGTCCAAGCCCCTCCCACACAAAACCTCTTGTACCCCCTCCATCCAACCTTTCCTAGGCCGACCCCTACCCCGCCTTCCCTCCACTACAGACTTATACACTCTCGAAGTCATTCTATTTCATTCCATCCTCTCTACATGTCCGAACCACTTCTTTCCTCTCTACATGTCCGAACCACCTCCATCCTCTCTACATATCCGAACCACCAACCTCCTCTCTACATGTCCGAACCACCTCCATTCTTTCTACATGTCCGAACCACCTCCATCCTCTCTACATGTCTGAACCACCTCCATCCTCTCTACATGTCTGAACCACCTCCATCCTCTCTACATGTCTGAACCACCTCCATCCTCTCTACATGTCTGAACCACCTCCATCCTCTCTACATGTCTGAACCACCTTCATCCTCTTTACGAACAAACTTTATAGCTTTATCCAAATTAAATATGTTTACCCTGTTACCTGTTCTTGTTGAGAAGCAAATTGTCTTTCTCTCTTCAGCCCTAAGGATTTCTAACTATTTTTCTTTCCGAATCATTGTACGTTCAATCCATCTCAGTTGTTTTTCTTCCATAATTAACACTAATTTCAACCTTAAAATTTCTGCTTAATTACTCTCATTACACTATGTAACACAATTTTTGTTCCTGGCAAGTAAGTGTTATTTTCCAACTCCTTTTATTGCAAAACAATAGAAAATGGCCATTATTCCTTTTAAATTTTGCTTTTGTGGCTTACAGGATAAATTTTTGACAAAAAATAGCTAAATATCAATATTTTTGGCTAGTTTTGGATGTAAACAAACATAAAATAAATATTTACATAAATATAGTAAAGATTACACAAATTTTATTTTAAACTTTCTTAAACATATTTACTAAGTTAAAAATGAGCAGTTTTTCTAGATTTGCGAGCAGCAACAAATCACTTTCCCGTTTAAGCCCCAAATGTAGTCTACCATCTTGTTTACATTATAAGATCCCTGATATCTGTGTTCAAAGTCCATTATATCTTGGTGGCAGCGCTGCCCTTGCTCCTCTGAGTATACTCTAATATTCTCCTTGAAATTGTCAAGATGAGCATCAAGGATATGTACCTTAAGGGACATCCTACAGCCCATCTTACCATAGCTTTCTACCAAGGTCTCAATAAGTTCCACATAATTGTAGCATTGTTGTTGCCCAGAAAGCCCTGTGCTACAGCAACAAAACTCTCCCAGGCTTCCTTTTCCTTCTCTGTGAGCTTCTATGGAAATACTGAGAACTCCATGATTTTCCTGACTTGTGGTCCAGTGACGTTGCCAGTCTTCACCTTTGCCTCTATAGCTTGGGAAATAAGTCTTGAAGATACTTGAAGGCTGCAGACTCTTTGTCAAGAGCTGTAACAAACTGTTTCATTAGCCCTAGTTTGATGTGTAATGGAGGGAACAGAACCTTTTGAGGATCCACCAATGGTTTATGTTTGATATTATGTCTTCCTACTGAGAACTCAGTCCTTTGAGGCCAGTGCTTCCTCCGGTAATGTGCTGCTCTGTCTCTACTATCTCAAGGACAGAGATAACAGGGAAACTTGGTAAAACCTCCTTGGAGTCCCATCAAAAATGCCACCATTTTGAAGTCGCCAATAACCTCCCAGCCATACTTATCATAGTTCAAAGCTTCCAGTAGATGTTTGACACTGTTGTAGTCCTCCTTAAGATGCACTGAATGAGCAAAGGGAAGAGATGGATACTTGTTCCCATTGTGCAGAAGTACAGCTTTTAGGCTTCTGGAGGAGCTGTCAATGAAGAGTCTCCACTCATCTGGATTGTATGCAATTCCAATTGTATCAAACAGGCCTGATACATCATTACAGTAGCACAACCTGTCTTCATTAGTGAAGAAGCTTGATAAATGTTGGTGACGTTTTCTTTGGCTTGTGACTTGCACACTTTCATCAACCAAGTCTCACTCCTTGATCCTTGAAATCAAAAGCTCAGAATTTGACTTGTCAAACTAAGATCTCTGATATGGTCATTGAGGTGTGTTTGGTTTGGGTAGTAAGGATTCCTCCCAACAGCTGCATCTGTGAGATCATAGTCTTGTTCACTGTGCTCTTCATTTTCTGATTTGCTGCTTTCTTCTTCTGACGGTTGACTTCTTTCTGGAGGTGTAGGTACAGGAATATCAGCACTGTGTGGTACTGGTGCAATAGAAATGGGAAGGTCTGGATAAGAAATAGCAGGTGATCAGTGGGTTCACTCCATATTCTAGGAACAACAAACTTCATGGCTCTTTTTTCTCCTCTATACCATCCTGTAAAAGAACAAAAGAATTACTTTCTGTTACATACATTTCATTTAAAAAATGTTTATATTCAAGATTTTACTCATCATATAACTAATGACTTTCTTACCTTCCAATGTTTTCTTACAATGTTCACAAGCAACATGAGGTGCCCAGGTCTTGTCTTGGTCCACAACTGGCATGCCAAAATATGCTTTGTAAGCTTCACACAGTTTTTTAGATGCTGTTACAGAGAACTTCTTTGCTCTTGTCTTAATGAATTGACCACATATGTAGCAGAATGCATCTGGAGAATGATTGCAACCTCTTGATGCCATTTCACTTCTTCTGATGTGTCTTCTCAGGCAGCCAGAGCTGAACTGAATGCTGCTTTGTGAGTCCCTGTTTTTATATTTGTCAAGCAAAACCCTAGAACATAATAGTTTTTCATCAGTCTTTCTTGAAATTGTTCCAGAAGTGTGACCACAAAAGCAAAGTTTTGGGATCAAAAATGCTTTTTTAAATTTTGTTTAGTTATAAACAAATGGGAAATGATGCTTATTTCCCAGAAACCCGACAAAAGTGAAATTTTGTTACATAGTGAATTATTAGCAGAGTGGTTTGACCCAGGATCCTCTCCAAGACCTTTGTCACCACTAGAAGCTCCATTGCTTACACACATCTTGAAAATTAAAACACAAAACACTTGCTTATTTTCAGCAAAAATTACTTATATAAAATAATAAGCCACAAAGAAAAGAACATGCACTAAATTATTATATGCATAGAGAATTATTATTACTACACATTATTATTACACATAAAAATCAGGCAGAAAAATAACTGCTTTTTAATTACACCTGAAAAAAAGGTAAATTATTACTTCAGACCGATCCGCGGGGGTCAACGCCCCAGCGGCTCGGTCTGAGATCAGGCCTCGTGGTGGAACAGGTTCTGATCAACCAGGCTGTTACTGCTGGCCGCACACAAACTGACGTACGAACCACAGCCCGGCTGGTCAGGTACTGACTTTTGATGCCTTTCCAGTGCCTTCTTGAAGACAGCCAGGGGTCTATTGGTAATCCCCCTTATGTATGCTGGGAGGCAGTTGAACAGTCTTGGACCCCGGACACTTATTGTGTTGTCTCTCAGTGTAGTCGTGGCGCCCCTGCTTTTCATTGCGGGAATATTACATCTCCAGCCGAGTCTTTTGCTTTCATAGGGAGTGATTTTCGTGTGCAAGTTTGGTATTAATCCCTCTAGGATTTTCCTAGTGCATATTATAATGTATCTCTCTCTCCTGCGTTCAAGGGAATACAGATCAAGGGCCTTCAACCGTTCCCAGTAATTAAGGTGCCTTATCGTACTTATGTGTGCCGTGAAAGTTCTTTGTACGCTCTCCAAATCAGCAATTTCGCCTACCTTGAAGGGGGCAGTTAGTGTACAGCAATATTCCAGCCTAGAGAGAACAAGTGATTTGAAGAGAATCATCATAGGCTTGGCATCCCTAATTTTGAAGGTTCTCATTATCCATCCTATCATTTTCCTAGCAGAGGGGTAGATACATTGTTGAGGTCTTTGAAGGCGAGATCCTCTGACATTATCACTCCCAGGTCCTTCACATTACTTTTTCGCTCTATGGTATGGTTAGAATTTGTTGTATACCCTGATACAGTTTTAATTTCCTCAAGTTTTTCATATCTGAGTAGTTGAAATTTCTCTTCATTGAACTTCATATTGTTTTGAGTGGCCCTTTTGAAGATTTGGTTGACGTCCACTTGGAGTCTTGCGATCTCTTCGATGGAGGTCACTGTCATGGCAATTCGGGTATCATCCACAAAGGAAGACATGGAGCTATGGCTTACATCTCTGTGTATGTCAGATATGAGGATGAGGAATAGAATTGGAGTGAGTACTGTGCCTTGTGGAACAGAGCTTTTCACCATAGCTGCCTCAGACTTTACTCTGTTTACAATTACTCTTTATGTTCTATTTGTCAGGAAGTTATAGATCCATCTATTAACTTTTCCTGTTATTCCTTTATCACGCATTTTGTGCGCTATTACATTATGGTCACACTTGTCGAAAGCTTTTGCAAAGTTTGTGTATAGTACATCTGTAATTTGTTTATCCTCTACAGCATCCAGGACCTTGCCATAGTGATCCTGTAGCTGGGACAGGCAGGAACGACCTGCTCTAAACCCGTGTTGCCCTGGGTTGTGTAATTGATGGGTATCTAGGTGGTTGGCGATCGTGCTTCTTAGTACCCTTTCAAAGATTTTTATGATATGGGATGTTAGTGCTATTGGTCTGTAGATCTTTGCAATTGATTTACTGCCACCTTTGTAGAGTCGGGTTATGTCTTGTTTTTAGTGAGTGTGGGATGACCCGTGTCCATGCTCCCTCTCCATAGAATGCTGAAGGCACGTGACAGGGGCTTCTTGCAGTTCTTGATGAACACGGAGTTCTATGAGTCTGGGCCTGGGGCAGAGTGCATGGGAATGTCATTTATTGCCTTTTCAAAGTCTTGTGGTGTTAGGATAATATCCGAGATTTTTTAGTTGACCAGATTTTAGGTCTGGTTCATAAAGAATTCATTTGGATTGTCGACCCTTAGTCAGGGCAGCGGCTCGCTGAACACTGAGTCGTATTGGGACTTTAGTATCTCTCTCATTTCTTGGTTGTCATCTGTATGTCCCATCCCGCCTAAGCAGGAGCCCAATACTGGATGTTGTTTTTACCTTAGATTTGTCATAAGAGAAGAAGTATTTTGTTTTTTTGTTTTTTCAATTTCCTTTATGGCTTTTAGTTCTTCCTGCGATTCATGTCTCCTGTAATATTCCTTCAGATTAAGTTCGATATTTGCAATTTCATTGACCAGTGCCTTCCTTCGTATTACAGATATATTGGCCCCTCTCAGCAGCTCTGTGACTCTTCGCCTTCGCCTGTATAGGGAGCGTCTCTCTCTTTCTAGTTTACATCTTCTCTTTCTTTTTTTTAATGAAATGTGCCTTGAGCAGATCTCAAGAGCTACAGAGTTTATTTTCTCTAGGCATTTAGAACATGGTTGACTTGTTCCCATTGTATGTTTTTTGTTATTGAAGTTGAATTTTGTGAAGACACCCTCATGACTGATCACATTTTGCTGGTCAGGAGCCCTGTGCATACATGTCTGTACCTCTATTAAGAACATAAGAATATAAGAAAGACGGAACACTGCAGCAGACTTACTGACTCATGCGAGGCAGGTCCATGTCATTCCCCGGCTTAGACCAATGACCCACCTAGTCAGGTCACATTCACTTAAGGAAGGAGCACGGCATCTGACCTAGTAGCACAAGATGGTCATGTCCAGTTCACACCCACCCACACCCACTCATGTATTTATCTAACCTATTTTAAAAACTACTACACAACGTCTTAGCGTCTGATATATATATTACGTATCAGTTCGTCGTTGTTAGCGAAAATGAAGTCCAGCGTATTTTCTAGTCTTGTAGGCTCTAATATTTGCTGGTTTAAGGTGAATTTGGTGCAGAGATTTAATAGCTTGTGTGTGTATGAATTCTCATCTGAGCTGCCTCCTGGATTGATCTCTGCTAAAATATTATTTGCTACACTCCTCCATTTTAGGTGTCTCAAGATGTTTGGGGCAGGAGTTGGGAGATTTTCCAGACAGTGGTCAATTTTCAAAAGCTGCTCCCGGGATTGCTGGGAAGTTGCATCCGGAGGCTTGTATACAACCACAATGACAAGGTTTAGGTTTTTAATCTTTACCGTGAAACCTTCAGCTACATCATTTGAGGTGTTTAGTAGTTCTGAGTAAATGATCGATTCTGTGACATACAAGCAAACCCCATCTCCCCCTTGTTGCAAATTTGCGATAAAGTTTATTATGGTCAAACTGGTAAAAGTCTTGAACTAAGATTAAAACAACATAAATATAGCATTAGAACTGGACAAGATTCTAATGCTCTATTTATTCTTTTATTATTATTATTATTATAATCAAATAGAAGCGCTAAACCACAGGGGTTATACAGCGCTGCAGGTTATTGTAGGATGCAGGAAGAGTGAGGTGTAAGAGGGAGATGGACGATTAGTAGGGTATGGAGTGCTAGATGACGGTGGGTAGTGCAGGGGAGGATCTATTTATTCATGCGAGAGATTTTAACCATCCAATTGATTTTCAAAATGCTGAGAAGGTTGTATCAAGCAAGTCCATGGTTGAGAGAAATATAATAGAATCATGTTTCATTAAAAGCAGTTTTGAAAATAATATGAATATTTCTTTTGGTTTATATAAATTGGATTCATTTATAATTAATAAAATTTGGGAAGAATTTAATGATAAATTGGACTAATCTTAATTCTTGGGAAGAGTTTCAGGTCCTTTCTTATGTTCCTCTTCACAGAGTCGTGAGATGTTACGCTACTGTGAGGTGTTGTCTCTGTTAGTGTGATGTGACTGTGAGGTGTATTCTACCCTTTATAAGTCTTCTTGTCATGTTTCCTTTATAGTTCCTTGATAATGTGAGTAGTCACGAAAGCGCTTGGAATTCTTCTATTTTTCATAGTGGTTGTCTTCATATATATATATATATATATATAGTATATATATATATATATATATATATATATATATATATATATATATATATATATATATATATATATATATGCATATACGTATATATTGGTATATATACTGTAGTTTGATATGAGACAATCTTACTGCTGCTAGCAGTAACTGTTTGGGTGTTTGGTAAGGGCGCCTAAAAACACTGTCAGCTTGTGAATCCGGTCAGAGGATACTTTATTTATTAACGAATCTGATTGGGTGCTAAGGGCAGTTTTTGAATCCGATCATTGGTTCATTTATTTTTGGACGAATCCAGTCAGTGGATCACTTATTTTTTAACTAATCCGGTCGGTGATTTTGGACTAGCTCATGAAAGGATTACTGGAATATTATTTAACAGAGTAATATGTGTTTAGTTTGCTACAAAAAGTATAACTTGCGTGTTGGAGAAACCAATGACTTCTGGCAGCTCCTACTGTGACGAACGACCGGTGACCTCTGGCACCCTTTTTTACAGCCTAAATTTTTGGCACTTATAGATCACTATTTAACTACGTAGATTTCCACCTCCACCACATCAAATGCTATTTTATCACTATCACTATTGTTGGCTATGGTAGGGCGACTGGTGAAGATTACTGGAAGAATATTTGCTTTCCGTTGCGACCTCTGACAACTACAGGTTTTAAGTCTTTCCACAAGTAACTTTATACTTCTCATATTTTAACAAATGAAAACATTTCTCATTTTCGTCACTTCACTACACTAAGTATCATTGTGTTACTATTATTAGCTATGGCAACACTGGTGAAATGGTTTCTGGATGATAAATGGTGTTGTGTTGCTGCCTTCACTACAACTCTACATTGTTTATTGTATTTCTTCAGAACTGTACATTTTTCGTATTTCCTCAAGATTGAGCACCTTTTCGTATTTCAGTAGATTTTTTTTTTTCAGTGGTACTAGACTATAGGTCAGGTACACTAGCAGGTTTAGGAAGATTATTAATACGAGTTGACCTGCGTGGTAGGATCCTGGTGACTGCTGGCAACTGTTTGCAACACGAGGTATCTATCTATTAGACCACTATCACTTCCGTCTTGATTTTCACCATAGCATTTATTATGGTATCTTATCTATATACCACGGTACCACTGTGATATACACTATTCCACTATGTATGACACTATATTGCCAGGGAGGCTTTCACAAATTTGTTTGTTATTTATTATATTTTTTTTTGGACACGGCACTCTAGGCCTATGGTTCCCCTCTGGGAGTATGACTCTGCTATGTTATTGCACACTTTTTATCCTTTTCTGGCTCAGTGTGTACTATTTTTTGCTAGATTAGTTGCAAGCGCTGGTGGGAAGTACTTTATAAGTTCACTGGCGCAGTTTAAAGTTTCTAGCACGTAAAAGAAACCGTGATAATCCACGAAAACGACTGAGCACGGCGTAGCACGGCGGAGCACGGCGTAGCACGGCGTAGCACACTGTATAAGATTACTTTGTCAGTAATTGTGTGATTATTGTAGTAATTTTGCGTTCCTCCAGTGCTGACCCGTACATGTACATGTTCCTGGGTGGAGTGATGGAACTGCCAGCGTTTGTTATCATGTGGATGCTGCTGACCTGTATAGGACGGAGGAAGTCTATGATGCTGCTGCTCTCGCTGTCTGCTCTCTCCATACTTCTCATTATGACACTGCAATTGTGGGTTCCCCAAGGTAACTACCTAATTATTATTTTGGAAAAAATTCATTGTAAATGTTGTTTAGAATCATCACCAGGAATGATAAAGGTAAGCCATTTTTATATATGCATTTTATTCACTAGTTTAACCTAGTAACTTAAAGTAACTTTATAAAAATTTACGTAATATAATTTACTTTAAAAATTGCGAAACTTTGGTCAACTCCTTTCCTAATAGACGGATAAGTATACTATCAGACACCCAAAAAATTCTTAAGAAAGATCTGTGAACAGTGTTTGGCCCTACTGAGTGAAGTGAACGGTGTTTGGCCCCACTGAGTGAAGTGAACGGTGTTTGGCCCTACTGAGTGAAGTGAACGACAGAAAAAAAAAGTACCAAAATCCGACCTCTGGACGGGGGGTTAAATCTGAGTCCGTTCCAAGATGCTGCCAGTGATCCTGAACATCAGGATGGCGGCTGCAGTTTCCTTATTATTAGATGAAGAACAATAATTTTTGTATCTAGGGTTTCAAGGCTCAAGAATTTCATTGGTGCCAGTAGAAATTTAGTCCCACCACTGAGACCCTAAAATCAAAGATTGCGGCCAATAATCATAAATGAAGACACAAATACCAATAAATCCCGTTATGTCACCTGAAGAGCAGTTTTAGTTGCGAAGAATTCAAGAACATCTTTTTTGAGAATAACTATAAAGACATGTGGAGGATTTCCCTTCTTGCGTTTTTGACTGACTTTGCTAATTACACAGTTCACTCTCACCCAGAATTCGCCAGCCGTCTCACGTATCTTGAAACCCGGTGATCATCTCTTCCACAATTGGGCTGTCATACCAAGAATACTGAACACTGGCTACATACCAATATGATGTCCTTGATGACACCTATTACCAGGTCCATTATCAGGCAGAGTAACCCAGCACACTTAGTCACTGAGTGGAGCATAGAGCTGACATGAAGGTGGTGAATTACACGTGACCCGCTCTGGGACTGACTCCGATTTAGCTTTAAATCAACACCAATGTACTTACATTAGGTCCCTACGTACCTTGCACAAGATTAAGGATTCCATCCTACTTAATAAAACAAAATGGAAAAATAGATTTACGTGCCCCAGGTCTTGTCTATCTTGAGACTCAGAGTTGTGGCACCCATTAAGTTCTGTTCTGCTAACTGATGAACAGCTGTCGTATCTGAATGTCACCCAATCACTATAGGTGACTCTCACGCAGTTGTAAATTTTTGCTTATGGGCCCAGAAATCAACGAAATAACTTCAATGAGTCTTCGAAACTCCCACACTCCTGTCTTGGCCTGGATGATGGAGCGTACTTCAAATCAGAGGTCAGGGATTAGGGACGGCTTCCTGTGAGCTTCCTGCTGGATGCAGCTGTACCTCCTACCTGGTGTTAGGTTCCAAGCAGACTGCACTTGAGCATTCATAGTGTTTAGCTTTAGTGCCAGACCTACTTTAGGCTTAAGTTGCTGGCAATACTGAGCACTAATTAAGTGCTCTTGACATGTGGGAATATCAGTCACTATGACATTCATAAGTTCAAGTTTCTGAAATCTGGTAGGACATAGAACACATTTCTAAATACTGAGCCACTGAATAATTAGACATGGTAAAAAGGGTGACATGGCAGTCTATGGTCCTTCCTGAGAGGACTTCTTCCTGCTTCTTTTCAAATTCGATTTCACTGATGACGTTCACAACTTGACAACTGGTGGCTTGCTCCCGTCTCTAGTGTGCATTATTCTTTATTGAGGGAGCTGCGTCATACTCGTCAGTCACAACACTTGCTGGTACTTATAAAGTCAACATAAACCTTGGCTATTTTACCATAGGTATCTCCCTCCACTTCACCTTGTGCAGTAAGGAGCCTCTGTCAAACACATATCTTTCATTTATCAAGATTGTTGACAATTATTGTTGACACTAAACACTTGTCAGTCGAATCCACCAGCCATCCCAGATCTAGCTATCTGTGGACTCTTACCTTCGACTAAGCATACTGGCTACTGGTTACTTACCAGTCTGATGTTTCTGATTACACCTGGTGCCTGGTCCATCACCCAGCCTGAAATATTCAGTATGCTCAGTCTCTTGGGAAGTGAATGCCGGCCTTGTGGGTACAGTTCATAGTTAGCAAATGAGCTAAAACAGTATAGTTTTTAGCCTGTAAACGAGATGAAGTAATACAAAATTTCTTAACTTGTAAATTAATTGGCGAGGAAAAACATTTATTAAAATGTAGGAAACGAGATTTTAGCCTGTAAATGCACTGATAATCTACAGCAAACCTGTTCTATAACTGAAAATGAACTAAGATTCCCTAGTTATGGATGATTTGCGCAAATCCTTTTCATTTTGTGATTTAAGTTTCACCTCGTTCAGATGTACCTTTGTAGTTATGGTATGTATGTGTTTCCCCAGCTCCAGTGTGGCTGCGAATACTCTTCTCTCAGTGTGGAAAAGTGACCATAACTGCTGCGTTTAATTTGATATGGTTCTACACAATTGAGCTATTTCCCACCAAGTATCGCTCACTGGCACTTGGGGAATCCAATGTGTGTGGAAGGCTCGGCAGTTTTGCAGCTCCATATATCAATGACATTTTGGTAAGTAATGATGATGATGCTATAAAAATTAAATAATAATAATAATAATAATAATAATAACAATAATAATAATTATAAGACTGAGTAGTGCGTCAAGTCCTATCAAAATATTAGCGTTATACTATAATTGGATTGCATTTTTCTCTCTCACAAACAACTAGATGACAGGTGACTCAAAACTATTAATTACAGCCAGTATATACTGCATGCATTTAATATATATATATATATATATATATATATATATATATATATATATATATATATATATATATATATTTTATATATATATATATATACAACACACACACACACACATTCATTCAAGACTTTTACTTCTGTAGGGTGATGTTGCAGTTTGGGCACCGTCAGCGTTGTTTAGTTTAGCATCCCTCATCTCGGCGGGTCTGTGCGCTCTGCTCCCAGAAACATCAAACGAACAGATGCCTGAAAATTTAGATTATTTTACAAAGAAATCTAAGGAAGATCCTACTAAGATCAAGAGGCATGCCAGGTCCTGTAAATCCTCTGGGTCTAAGAAAGAGGAAATTAACCCAGCTTTTGATACGAGTGAATGATTGCGTTGGTGAATGCTGCCCAGTGACTACTACTGTGTTTCATTATTAGTGTTATTATTGCGTTGATGGAAGCACCTAACTTGCAGGAGTCTTTCTGCACCTGGGAAATATAAGGTAATTATTATTATTTTTATGGAAATCCTGAACTGGCAGCTGTCATGCAGAACTTGAGAAATGGGAGAAATTCTGATATAACTCTGGGAAGGATAAGGTGATTCCAGTTTATTTAAGTATCCCATCGAAGGAACCAGGACAACAGATTTAGTAAGTTGATTAATGCAAGATTCTAACAGCACCTGGGTGTACATTGATCACCATCATGGTTGCCAGCAACACCTGGGTGTACAGTGATCACCATCATGGTTGCCAGCAACACCTGGGTGTACAGTGATCACCATCATGGTTGCCAGCAACACCTGGGTGTACATTGATCACCATCCTGAGTACCAACACCTGGGTGTACAATGATCACCATCCAGAGTACCAACAACACTGGGTGTACATTGATCACCATCCAGAGTACCACCAACACCTGGATGTACAATAATCACCACCCTGAGTACCAACTTAATAATTTTCAAGGACAAAACATGTAAATTATTTAACATCTCAGTTAGTACAAAAAATAATTATAATAGTCTTCCTGAAGAGGATCATTCTCAATAGAGATTACTTAAAATTATGTTTGCTTAAGCTTGATGAGAAATTTGCATTTGCAATAAAAACTGTTAACACTGCAGATAAATGGTTCGGAAAACCGACAAGTTGATCAATGAGACACACTTATGCAACACAATAAAGATGTCCAAGTGTTGCAGAGGTGTTCCATTCATCAACTGTTAACATTGGTGAATATAGTTACTTTTAATGTGATGTTCAATTTACATCTTAATATGAGACAAGTGACAAACCCGCACTGAGCTACTCTGAGAAAACTTCCCCTCACTCCTTCAGTTGCTGCCTTGCAACATTGCACAGCTCCTGATGACGCACTGAGAAGTGTGAAAGGACTTGGGCTAAAGATTTCCACCCCCTTGGCTTGTCTTGCATATATATAGTGGTTTATAATATATGTTTAGTTGTTCATAATATATGCCTATAAAGATGAGTTGAACATGCTAGCGACTAACAAAGGTTAACTCATTATTTTGATGATAAGTATGTTATCTTTCATGTCACCCTCGGCACCATTACAGTGGTGAAGACAAATAGTAACATGAAATCATGTTATGTAAACTCCCATCCTCCCCCAACCTTAATGAAAATAAATTAAATCCTTAATGAGCACATTAAATTCGATGTCGTACCAAAATATTTAGAACTGAAAAAACGATTCTTGGTAATTCATGCAGTTATAAATTATACTATGAAATCAAATCCTTTTTATTTTTTTAAATGGACTTTATTTTGCTGTTGAATAATTCCTTTTACCTGATAAAGTTTTAAAATGAGGAAGTTATATACTGATTATCTGAAAATCACAAGAACACAGTTGGTAATAAAGGAAAAAATGGTATATGATCAGCCCAATTTGTTTTTTTAAGGAATTCAAGGCGTTTGGGATCGCATCTAAATTGGGGAAAAAAAATTCCTTATAAATCAATTGCATTTACGATTGTTTTCTATATACTCAACATAAACAACCCGGATAGTCGTTTACCTGTCACGATTCACAAGTTTTAAGTCTCCTCACTGCACTGAATGACGTCTCTACTGTGCCTGTTCTCTCAACTAGATTTAACAATATGAGACTCGTCTAGTGATTATCTGTGTAAAATTTAGTTTTTTGATGCTGACAAAACATTAAACCAGCCCACTGCTTCTCTTTTATTTTTTTTTATATCTTGGATGTCTGATACATAAGATCATTTTGATATCTGAAATTTTGCATTATTAGCTGTGTGAATGGAGAGAAAAGCTAAAATGTACATTGTTTATTGCGCTGAAACGACTTTTTTTTAGAAATTTAGTTAGGGAATCCATGTATTGCAGAAACATGATTTGACAAAAACATCCCAAATGGTAAATTCTCTTTCCTTTTTACAAACATTCATCTTTTGGAACCAAATAAATATGACTAAAGTTGGCTCCTCACAGAAGCGAATGCCATGTTTGGAACATTTACAGAAATACATACAAGGGATACTTTGGACGCTGAGATAAATATAAAAACTATTATTTATATGTATATATATATATATATATATATATATATATATATATATATATATATATATATATATATATAAACCCAACACTTGACGAGTATGACGCACACCTGAGATCAACCTTCAAGAAGGCACTGAATCTGTCACTAGAGGATCAGCAATGGGAGCAGGCAACCCTCCCAGTGCGACTGGGAGGTATAGGGGTGCGCAAAGCAAGGCAGGTAACGTTACCTGCATTTCTGTCATCGTGTTTGGCCTCCTGTGGATTAGTCAAGAGGATTGTCCCTGAACGTTTGAGAGGTGTGGTGGGAGCTCAAGACCCCAAGTTCATTGAAGCAGCAGTGCAGTGGGACATCCTGGCAGACTCCTCCAGTAGACCAGCTCCTCCCAAAGAGCACAAACAGTCCCACTGGGACAAACCGATCATGGAAAAAATTTCCAACACAATGCTCACCAACGCTTCAGGAAAGGACAAAGCTCGTCTCCTAGCGGTGAAGGCACCACACTCAGGAGATTTCCTTCTTGCTGTTCCCAATTCCTCTCTGGGCACTCGACTCGACCCACAGGCCATTCGGATTGGTGTTGCTCTTCGCCTAGCCGCCCCCATACTCACCGAACATAGGTGTATTTGCGGCAGGGCGACGGCTGATCAATTCGGACTTCATGGTCTAGTGTGTCACACATCAGAAGGGAAGTATGCTAGACATGAGGAGGTCAATGACATCATAAAGAGAAGCCTCGCCACAGCCCGTTGCCCAGCTCAACGGGAACCCCAAGTGCAGAGGTCTGATGGAAGTCAAAAACGTCCTGATGGAGCCACCATGCTACCCTGGAAGGATGGTAAGCAGATTGCTTGGGACTACACCTGTGCTGCCACATTGGCAGACACCTACCTGCCACACTCCTTAGCCGAAGGGGGTGGAGCTGCCAGCCACAGGGAGACCCAGAAGACCCGCAAATATGAAGACCTTCTCTCATAAGAACATAAGAACATAAGAAAGGAGGAACACTGCAGCAGGTCTGTTGGCCCATACTAGGCAGGTCCTTCACAATCCGTCCCACTAACAGAATATTTGCTCAACCCAATTTTCAATGCTACCCAAGAAATAAGCTTTGACAATTCTACCCACTCATGCGCAAGTCCCACTCAAATCCAACCCCTCTCACTCATGAATTTATCCAACCTAAATTTGAAACTACACAAGGTCCTAGCTTCAATAACCCTACTAGGCAGGCTGTTCCACTCATCAACTACCCTATTTCCAAACCATAACTTCATCCCAATAGGGTCGGAGACCCATGGAGCATGGGGCAAGTGTGCTCTAAAGTTTCTCAAGGAGCTGGGTGGAAAACTCATCATAGAAACCAAGGACCACAGGGCGACCAGCTTCCTCTTTCAGAGACTCAGTGTTGCGATCCAGAGGGGAAATGCCTGCAGTATTCTGGGCACGCGGACCACTGCCGGGGAGTTGGACGAAGTATTTGACATGTAGCTCTGAGTTGTTATCTATGTTGTTTTACTCCCTATTGTATTTTGTCTTGAAATAAAGTTTGTAAAAAAAAAGATGGGGTGGTAGGGAAAGTGGAATATTCAAATGGCTTCAGAAAGAAATCTAAATATTCTTCCTTGAAGTCTTTTTATCCACTTCTCGAGGCAATGGGTCCCACAATTGACACCAGAGGTGGACCCATCCTATATATATATATATATATATATATATATATATATATATATATATATATATATATATATATATATATATATATATATATATATTGGGGAAAAGTGCTGTCATGGATCGAGTCATGGCTCACCAATAGGAAGCAGAGAGTGTGCATAAATGGGGTTAAATCCGAATGGGGACTTGTAACAAGTGGTGTTCCACAGGGATCAGTCTTAGGCCCATTGTTATTTATAATATAATCAATGACCTTGATGAGGGAATTACTAGTGATATGAGCAAATTCGCGACTGACACGAAGATAGGTAGGATAATTGATTCAACATAGATGTCATAGAACTCAGGAAGATTTGACAAACTTAATTCTGGTCAGAAAAGTGGCAGATGCAGTTCAATGTAGATAAATGCAAGGTTCTAAAGCTCGGGAGTGTCCATACCCAAGACTTATAAGTTAAATAACGTGAACTTAGCCATACAGAATTGGAGAAGGACTTGGGGTGATGGTAAGCAGCAACCTTAAAGCCAAGACAGCAATGCCTAAGCGTACGTAATAAGGCAACAGATTACTGGGATTTATTCAAGAAGTGTAGCAACAGAAGTCCAAGAGGTTATATTACAGCTTTATACATCATTAGTAAGGCCTCACCTGATTAGCAGCTCAGTTCTGGTCTCCTATTACAGAATGGACATAAATTCGTTAGAAAACATTCAGAGAATGACTAAATTAATACATAGCATTAGAAATCTTCCTAGAAGAAAGATTGAAGACCCTAAATTATATTCACTTGTAAGACGTAGAATGAGGGGAGACATGATCGAGGTATACAAGTGGAAATGGAGTATTAAAAAAGGGATATAAATAAGGTCTTGAGGATATCTCTCAAGAAGAACCCGCAATAATGGATTCAAGTTAGATAAGTTTAGATTTAGAAAGGATATAGGAAAGTATTGGTTTGGAAATAGGGTAGTTGATGAGTGGAACAGTCTGCCTAGTAGGTTATTGAAGCTAGGACCTTGGGTAGTTTCAAATTTAGGTTGGATAAATTCATGAGTGAGAGGGGTTGGATTTGAGTGGGACTCGCGCATGAGTGGGTAGAATTGTCAAAGCTTATTTCTTGGGTAGCATTGAAAATTGGGTTGAGCAAATATTCTGTTAGTGAGACGGATTGTGATGGACCTGCCTAGTATGGGCCAACAGGCCTGCTGCAGTGTTCCTCCTTTCTTATGTTCTTATGTTCTTATATATAGATAGATAGATAGGGAGGAGGTCGACTTTATGTGAAAGATACTTTTTGTTGCACAGAATTGCTGAATTCACCGAATGATAGAGTAAAAGTTCTAGGTATTAAAGCTGTATATAAACCACGATCAGCAACAGCTGCAGAATCCACAGATTAGATAAGGAAGATAGATATTTATCTTGAAAGGCTGGAAAATCCCTCAATAAATATTATCCTTCTTGGAGATTTCAATCTCCCAAATCTAAAATAGAATAGGTCTCAACGCAACGTTTTACCAGAAATAGTTCCTGGAAGCACTCTGTCTCAACAGGGAAGTAATGAGGCTTTGTGAAAAGTTCACATTGAACCAACAGATAACTGATCTCACTAGAAATGAAAATGCACTGGATATGATACTCACAAACAACAAGGAACTAATCGGAGACATAACAATCACAAAAGCACTATACTCTGATCCCAACATCATAGTAGTACAGACGAGTATAAACACAGGGTTGGGGAACTACAGCAATAAAGTACGAGATGTTATGTTCAGTAAGTTTAACTTCAACAACCATGGCAGAGTTGACTTTGACAAAATAACCAAGATTTATCAGATCAGGCATATCCTGGGAGACAGTCACGAGCACCCTAAATAATAAGAACTTTCAAAACAAAGGAAATATTGACAATTGTGACATTGTTCAAATAGCTTGAGTTTTCTCATTTTGAATATTGCTCAGAACTGATGACCCCGTTCAAGGCAGGAGAAATATTATAGCTGGAACAGATACAGAGATCGTTAAGGGTCAGCATAGAGCTTATAAAGCATTTAAATTACTGGGAACTCCTTAAAGTCTTAAATATGTACTCACTGGAGCGGAGGAGAAAGAGAGAGAGATATATACCTGGAATACACCTGGAGAGAGTTTCGGGGGTCATCGCTCCCACGGCCCGGTCTGAGACCAGGCCTCGTGGTGGATCAGGGTCTGATCAACCAGGCTGTTACTTCTGGCCGCACGCAAATTGACGTACGAACCACAACCCGGCTGGTCAGGTACTGACTTTAGGTGCCTGTCCAGTGCCTTTTTGTAGACTGCCAGGGGTCTATTGGTAATCCCCCTTATGTATGCTGGAAGGCAGTTGAACAGTCTTGGGCCCCTAACACTTATTGTGTTGTCTCTTACCGTACTCGTGGCGCCCCTGCTTTTCATTGGGGGAATGTTGCATTTCCTGCCTAGTATTTTGCTTTCATAGGGAGTGATTTTCGTGAGCAGGTTTGGTACTAATCCCTCTAGGGTTTTCCAAATGTATATTATCATGTATCTCTCTCGCATGCGTTCCAGGGAATACAAATCAAGGGACTTCAACCGTTCCCAGTAATTTAGGTGCTTTATCGTCCTTATGCGTGCAGTGAAAGTTCTTTATACACTCTCCAGGTCAGCAATTTCGCTGCCTTGAAGGGGGCAGTTAGTGTACAGCAGTATTACAACCTAGAGAGAACAAGCGATTTGAAGAGAATCATCATGGGCTTTGCATCCCTAATTTTGAAGGTTCTCATTATCCATCCTATCATTTTCCTAGCAGATGCGGTAGATACATCGTTGTGGCCTCTGAAGGTGAGATCTTCTGACATTATCACTCCAAGGTCCTTCACATTACTTTTTCGCTCTATTGTATGGTTAGAATTTGTTGTATACCCTGATACAGCTTTAATTTCCTCACGTTTTCCATATCTGAGTAGTTGAAATTTCTCTTCATTTAATTTCATATTGTTTTGAGTGACCCATTTGAAGATTTAGTTGATGTCTGCTTTGAGTCTTGCGGTGTCTTCGATGGAGGTCACTGTCATGGCAATTCGGGTGTCATGCACAAAGGAAGACACGGAGCTATGGCTTACATCTCAGTCTATGTTCAGATATGAGGATGAGGAATAGGATGGGAGCAAGTACTGTGCCTTGTGGAACAGAGCTTTCCACCGTGCTGCCTCAGACTTTACTCTGTTTACTATTACTCTTGTGTTCTATTTGTCAGGAAGTTATAGATCCATCTACCAACTTTTCCTGTTATTCCTTTATCACGCATTTTGTGCGTTATCACACCATGGTCACACTTGTCGAAGGCTTTCTCATAGTCTATGTATTCTATATCTGCATTTTGTTTATCCTCTATTACGTTGATAATATATACCTTGAAAGTACTCGAGGGCCTTATTCCAAACCTTCACAACATACTGGAGTGAGAGGTATGGGAGGAAGTGCAAAATAAACCCATTGAAAAGCAGGGGTGGAGTGAACACAGTAAGGGAACACTGTATCAACATCCGTGGCGATAGACTGTTCAACATCTTACCTGAAGATATCAGAAACACTGCTGGGACAAGTATATAAGTTCTCAAGAGGAAATTGGAGAAGTATCTTCACCAGGTGCCTGATCAACCAGGCTGTGATGGATATGTGGGACAGCGAACCACCACCAGCAACAGCATGGTGGATCAGGCAAGCGCCAGACGAGCCTGGTCCAAGGTCGAGCTCTGGAGGTAGAAAAACTCTAGGAACTCATCAAAGGTATAATAAAAATAATAATAATTATCTTTATTTCTACAAGTACATGATACAACTGATACAGTCCATGGCTGACATCATTAACATACAATATAGAAAGTCCCTGGTTATACAGAACATTTCGGTAAACTTAGGTTAAACTTGTTCCCCAGGATGCCACCTACAACAGTCGGCTAACACCCAGGCACCTACTTACTGGTAGGTGAACAGGGGCAGCAGGTGTAAGGAAACATGCCCAGTGTTTCAACCGTATCGAAATCGTAATAATAATAATAATAATAATATCTTTATTTACTACAAGTACATGTACATGGTATACAGTCCTAGCTGACATCAATGACATACTACTATATAGAAAGTCCCTTGTTATGCTGAGCATTTCGGGCAGATTAGGTCAGTGTCCTAGGATGCGACTCACACCAGTCGACTAACACCCAGGTACCCATTTTACTGATGAGGAACATAGACAACAGGTGTAAAGAAACACGCCCAATGTTTCTGCCCTGGCTGGGAATCGAACCCAGGCCCTCGCCGTGTGAAGCGAGAGCTTTAGCCACCAGACCACCAGAGCCCCGATTGCAAGCAAACCTCGTTACGGTCTGGAGTTTAACGACTTACCAGCCGCGAGTTCAGACCCCACCCATACCGAGACAAAGAAAATAAGACGAGACAAAGAAAATAAGACGTGACAAAGAAAATAAGACGTGATTTAAGGTAGGATAAAATTCTTTCCTGCCTTTATTATAAACGATTTTTTTAATACTGAAATTTATGACTACATCGGTTTATATAATTCTACCACAACAGTCTACTGTGCAATTGATCTATATAACTATCAGCAAAACTTCTACATCAATATGCAAGAGAACAAGGAATTAAATGTAGGATAAAATTCGTCCTTGTCACTATCATGAACGATAAAAATGCATAATGTGTGACAGCGTCAGCTGTTATAACATGTACAGACTATACTCACATCTAACAATCATAAACAAGACATTTAAGTTATGATAAAAGTCTTCCATGTAACCATTGTGAACGAAACAATTGTGTAGGAGGATGTATGAGTGTCGTCTGCTGATCAGACGAACGACGAACTTGATATTATTGCATTTTTTGACGATTTAAGGCATTTTCAAGGATTTTCTGAAAAACTTTATTGCCAAAATATTTCGCCTGTACAACAAGCTACTTCATTCGGATACAGATGAATGTAATATTAGAATAAGTAGCAGTAGTAGTATTGGAATGTGTCTTACTGTATTATTGTATATACCATCAATAATATGATACTGCACAATGAGATACATAAAGAACCCTGTATCCTGAAGAGGTAGATGAACTATATAACCATCTTAAAGATGGTTATATAGATAAGATTTGATCGGATTTATAACCCGAAGGGTTAGACACTCAGGATAACCCAAGACAGTCAGTGTGCCATCCAGGACTGTCTGTTTTATTTCCACTAGGGTCCTTCAGTCTTGTTCCCCAAGATGCGACCCACACCAGTCGACTAACAGCCAGGTACCTACTTACTGCTAGGTGAACAGGGACAGCAGGTGTAAGGTGTTATGAACCATCTTTAAATTTTGTTCCCAAAATTCCAATACCCTCTAACCATTAAATTTTTACTTTTTGTTCCCCAAAATTCCAATACCCTCTTACCATTAAATTTTTACCTTATATCCAACTACCATTCTACCTCATAGTCTTAATTCTACCTCATAGTCTTAATTCTACCTCATAGTCTTAATTCTACCTCATAGTCTTAATTTGTATTTGAAAACTACAAAATCCCCTTATTATTCAAGCTTTATTGCACAATTTTTATTTTATAATTATTATTGCCCCATTTTTTTATACTTCATTGCTCAATCTTGTTTTATACCTTCATTTTTATTAACCTAACATTGCCAAAGATCCAAGCTTCCATACACAGCTGCAACATCATTGCCCTATCCTTACCAATTATACTTTCTAATAACCTGTGCTAAAAAATCCAATTTTACTTATTATAATATCTACTGTATACCATTCTTTGCCCCTGTTTATTTTTTATTATACTTTTTTATAAACCTGTATTATACCTTTATTTCTATTGCAACTATTCTCTAGTGCAATTACAAGTAACAGTCTGGTGCTACAACTATCTTATTATCTATTAATATCATAGGTAATATCTAGTTCACCTAATTACATTCTAGCTTATTGAATAACCAACACCAAACTCATTGATACTTCACAATTTTGTAATTTAAACTTAGTAGTTTATCTATATTTGTAATTTTTACTGTACTTTATTTCATTCTAGCCTAATACATAACCATTACCAAACTCATTGGTGCTACATTGTTATAAGTAATTTTATCTTATTAGTTTATATCTAATTACCTTCTAGCTTATTAAATAACCAACACCAAACTCATTGGTGCTACTCAATTTTGTAACTTAAAATTAATAGATTAACTAAATTTGTAATTTTTACTGTACTTTATTTCATTCTAGCTTAATACATAACCAATACCAAACTCATTGGTGCTACATTGTTATTAGTAATTTAATCTTATTAGTTTATATCTAAATTTTCTTTAATTTTACTGTACTATATTTCATTCTAGCTTAATACATAACCAATACCAAACTCATTGGTGCTACATTGTTTTTGATAATTATATCTCTTTAGTTTATATCTATTTTTTATTTTCATACTAGCTTAATACATACTCAATACCAAGACCACTATGTTTATTTGTTACTATACTCTATTTGACCAATGTGCATTAGTTATATACTTACCAAAACATCCCCTTACAACAGATATCAGTACTATAACTCACCACACTATACATGATATAACAAAATCACTATTTAACCTAAATGATGAATGATCACGTCGACCCTGATCTAAACC